>RJWJ010000980.1:0-144507 GCA_004363605.1 Indri indri | reverse complement strand
TCCTCGGCCTCCCAGAGTGCTAGGATTACAGGCATGAGCCACCGCGCCCGGCCTATTTTTAATTTAATGCAATGTTTTGCCTTGGTTACATTTGATAGAATGTTTTCCTTTATGAATCAAAAATTGAATTAATTATATTATTTTTATATTTTATAATTAGCTCTTTAATTCCATTTAAAAAACTTGTCTCTTCTATTTTACTAGATTAAAAGGTAAAAAGTTAAAGAATAGTGCTTATATTGCATAAAGTATCTTTGATGAACCATATAAATGTTACTAAACAAAGTACACCCAGCCTTTCCCCTTCACTCTTTCCCTCATTCCTACATGTCAGTCATGCACGGGTGAAAAAGCTAGTTTTGGAAAGGCATTGCCCTTACTAACAAATGAGTACATTAAGCCTCATATACTCTGTGACAGGTTGCTTTCCCTTGTTTTCAAATTTAATCCTCATTTCTCTGCCATTTCTACAGATAAGGAAACTGTGGTTCAGAGAGATTGAGAAGATTCAGGTCATATGATTTATAGATAATGGAATCAAGAACAGAATCAGAGGTTTTGGTTTCAAACACAAACATAAATAAAACATACCCTCAAGGAATTTGCAATATAGTAAGGGAGATAGGAAAGTATAATCGATTGTGGTAAACAGCAGTATGGTAAAAGCAGTAAGAGTGGGCAAAGAGCAGGAGATTTGAGTTTACTTAAAAATTCATGAGGGCAGTGGGGGTGGATGACATGGAAGTGATTCAAATTCAGGACAATAGTGTTGAACAGAAAATTAAAGGTACAAAAGTAAGTACTATTTTGGACAAAAGCCAATAGTTTGGCACAGATAAGGCATCCTGTTGAGAGTGAAGGGTAGTACAATCAGGTGAAATTAGAGCCAATGGTTGAAGCTCTATCATGAGGTGTTACAAATTCTGTGCTAAGGAAATTGAACTTTCTCATTTAAACAAAGAATAGCTCATGGGTTTCTTTTTTAAAAAAAATAAGTGTGACTTGATTATACCCGAATTATATAGAGATATATATTATAGTATTATGGGGTATAGATTAAAGAGGGGAGAGAAATTGAAACAGGGAGTCAAGTTAGTAGAATGTAATAAAACTCATTGTATGAGACGTGAAGTTGTAAACCAGGGCACCGGCTGGGCGAAATGGAGGAGGTTGGAAACATTTTAGAGACAGAATTGCCAGGACTTGCTGATTAACCAAGAGAAAGAGTCATGTATGAACCATAGTAAAGCCTTTCATTGATAACAGGTTTCAGTGGGGAGCAGGCTTTGGGGATGTTGAATTTGGATGCCCTCATGACCTTTGGGCTGCAAAGTCCAGTAGGCAAGTGAACGTTGCAGAAGGTAATGGAGCTTTAGAACTGATCATCTTATTTAAACTTGTAAACTCCCTAAAGTCCCTGTCTGCATTTTTCTCTATTATAATGTATTTCATTCATTTAAAGGCATACTTTTTTATACCTGAACAGCTCTGAAATTGAAATGTGTCTTATCTTTAGAATCTTACAGTTTAGTATATATAAGATGCATAAAACAGTGATGCCTCTCACAGTAGATGCGATCCAATATTTCATGAAGTATTCCATCATTGTCTTTCCTTATTTATTTGTTTATGACTCTGTTCACTAGAATGTAAGCTCCATGAGGGCAAGCTTTTCTTCACCCCATTTTTCATTTTGTTCTGTTCTCTATTCCCAGTGCCTAGAACAATCCTGGTATATGGTAAGTGTTCAGTAAATATCTGTTGATTGAAGGAATGACTCAAGACTATTTTCCTCAGTCGAAACTAAAAAAGTGAGTGGTTTTGTGAAAGGAGATATTAAATACATATAAGAAAACAGACAGAACCAAATGGTAATAACTCTTGACAAATTCAGGGATTAGAGAGCCTGCCTACATAGTGAGGATCTGTGTGGGATGACAAAGCCAGAGGAGACCCTGCTCTTCCATGGGTGCATGGAGAGCCAGGTGCTTAGGTAAGCAGAGTGGTAGATAACATGCCTCAATCAGTTAGAGTTCCTTTAAAAAGCCCTAAGCAAAAGTTCAAGGATTTTTTTCATTGTTTAAGTTATATATACATGAGAGATGAATTTTAACCCAGACTTAAAGGAAAGAAGTTATCCTAATCACACATTTGTATAAATTGTAACAGACTAAATAGTAATTTCATTTAACTTTGCTTTATATGCAACCTAAAGCTATTAAACACATTCAGAAATTACACACGCACACACACACATGAAGTTAACACATGTGAGAAAGAAGAAGCTCTGTTGAAATAGTCAAAGGTCTTTATCAAGGGAAAAGCATGATCTATTTTGTGCTGTTGCAGAGGATGCACTTAAAACCCACAGTTAAGGAACATTTTGTCTCAAAAAAGATCCAATCACTAGAGCTGATTATCATCTGAAAGGGCTGACTCAAATATTTGTGTAATGTTTAAGCAGAAGCTCCAGAGGACTTGTGAGGGATGCTATAGGACTCTCTGTGTATAATCTTTTTGCCTATAATACGTTTCTGTAATGCAAATTAGGATAGTAAGTGGTAAATTCACCCTTAATTTGAGGGGAATGGTGTCATTATAATATAAAAGTTGAATTGACTCACTTGATTTTTCCAAGAGTTTTAATTGGCCTTGCCTCCAAGCAGTGCAAAGTACACTGAGACAGTGACCTCCTCGGCCACAAGGAGGAGTACTGTGCTGTCCACGTTGTCCACGTCCCCTTGATTTTCCCCTCAGCTACCTTTGGCTTTGTGTTCTGCCTTTGTCTTGCTGATCATTGCACTTTTTCCACTGTCTCCATAACTCAGCAGCCTCTACCTGTCATAGGGTTCGGGCACTTGGATTCTAAGCCATTTTTACCCGAACACTATTTTTATGTGTGCTTTTGCAGAAAAGAAGGCTTTTGGGAACATAGTTGTCACATTACAGCATTGGGTAGGAGGCTGGAGAAGTAGACTCTAAAGTTATCTCAAACGTGGAGGTCCATGCTTACTAAAGTGCTTTCAATAAAACTTTCCTGTCTCACCATCTTTTGGATACAAAAGAGGTAATATCATGAGTAAAAACTAAAACTTTATGAGATGTGAAATCTATAACTCAGAGCTTTAATACTCCATTTTCTATACATATTATTTATTTCTGGAAATCCTTGGAGTTGCCTTTCAAAACTTCGTAGAGGATTTCGTATTTTCCACAGCAAGACAATAGTTATAAGAACTTATATCAACTTAATATAATAGTATATTTATATTCCAATCCTAATATGCAAGCTATAAACTTCTTTGTCTTAATAGAAGAAAGAAAATGCTGAGGAATATAATCATGGTAAATAAATCTGAAGGCAAAAATAAGCTCATCCTATTGTGTGAAACCTGGACATCCCCGCAAAAATTAAATGAGAATCCTATTTTCACCTCCTTACAAATTCATTGTGAAAAGATTTGTCCAAATATGTCAGGTAGAATTTATTTAGGAGTCGTTTTATGGATGGTTTGGTGGTTTTTTTTTTTTTCAGTCTTTTCAATGCTTTTGAATTAGATAAATTTAAATATTGCAGGAGAGATTAGACATGATATTTCCAACACCCCCTTTGCTGTTCTCAAAATGATTAAGGAGTGAGTCTGCTGAAATGGAAAATAGCCAGTGCATTTCTGGCCAGATCAGTGGGAAGCAAGTAACAGCTGGTGAACAGACTGCATTCAGGGACCCAGCTGGACTCTGAGAGATATGGAAAAGGTTTCTGAGGGGTGGCAGTGGCATGCCTTTCCTGGAGGCCTTGAAAAATCAGATGGACACCCTTCTGTCTGAGTTGGGAAGGCTGCTCTGCTGGCTGATAAACAGAAGATAGTAGTAAAGCATTCCTGCCAGTCATTGAGATTTGTTGAGAATCTGCTATGTGCCAGCAGAAGGAGACACCCAATGGACAAAATGGACATCACTCTCAGAGTGCTTATAATTCTCTGAAATCAAAACTCAATCCATGAATTGGTCTTTGGTAACAAGGACATCCCTCAGTAAAACACTATTCTTCATTTTAGTGAGCAATGCAGTGTTAAGTGTAGCTTGTGGTCTTTTGTTTGCTTCTGTGAGAATCCTAAAGCAAATTTCTGAAGTAATGAAGCTTGTTAATGTATGAAGAACCCCTTAAGAAAGCCATTTTCATGTAGACTTGGTTCTCAGTTAAGGGTATTGTGGGAGAAGTTTTACTCCATTAATTTGCAAATCCAAAACTGTTATAAATCTTTCTATTGAAGGAATATGCCTAGCATATCTTTGTTCTGGACATAAAAAGATTTACTACACAGTGTTAAATGAACCTCACAGAGAACCAATGGAACAGCAAATATCTTTCCAGCAGGGAGAATGCAGTCTTGTAAAGGCATCCCGCCTAACTCCCACAGC
The DNA here is from genome assembly GCA_004363605.1 of Indri indri. NCBI lineage: Eukaryota > Metazoa > Chordata > Mammalia > Primates > Indriidae > Indri > Indri indri. The sequence continues at coordinate 140,085 of RJWJ010000980.1, read as the reverse complement.
AAATGTTTTGTGGTTTTTTAAAATCATGCTTTTAAGAGCAACAGAAACTAGAACCAATGTGGATAACCAAGATGTACAGTCATTAATCCTACTTCTGTTTGGCAATGGGGGGTAAATTATTGGGTAACCTCAACCACTTACTCTTTCATAAGGGGTTAAGAATATTTGGATCACTGCTTACAAGTTACATTTAAAAATGTAGCACATTGGTGTCAGTGCAGCTTTGCTGTGACTCATTTTGTTCTCTAAACCATTAATACAAATGAAGCAACCTATACTTTTTTAGCTACCAGCTACCTCAGAGTAGCCAATGTATTTGCTTTCTGGGGTAAGATAGAAATCATCCCAGTTTTCCAGTTACTGCAAAGTGCAGTTTTAAAATATAATATTTGACAGTTTATATAACATAACCAGGCTCCCATGAAGACCAAAGCATGAACAAAATATAGCAAAGCCAATAGAAAATAGAAACAAATCTTCCAGAGTTCTAAGTATTGAAATTTTAGGCTCAGAGTTTAAATTTTTTTCCTCACTATGTTCAAAAGCAGAAAGATATGACAGTTTTTACAGAGGAAAGGTAAAAATTATTTTTAAAAAATTTAACCATGATACTAAAATATAGAGTAATTAAAATTAAATATCAGTGAATAAGTATAAACAGATTAGGGAAACCCAAAGAGAAAATAAGAAATCAAAGGATAGGTCTAGAGAAAATCAGGATAAGACATGAAGAGACAAAAAGGTGGAAAATATAATAGAGTTGGAGGTAAAGAGGATATAGTGGGAACTTCTGATATTTGTATAATTTAAGTTCTGGAATAAGATAAGAGGAAAATTCTTAAAGTAATATTTACCACGACTGTAAAATTTCCAAAAATGATTAAAAATGCTATATTACAAATTCAGGATGTTCTTTGAGCTCAAGTAAGTTTACAAAAGGATGGAAGTAAGAATATAAGTAAGAGAGGGAGAGAGAATGAAGTTTACAACTAAGCATCTCATAGAAGATCTCCCAAAACTATCAACAAAGAAAATATTTTAAAAGCAGCCAGAGAAAGATAGATTACTTTCAAATTAGCAACAATTTTAGTTAACAGCTGACTGCTCAACAGAAATAATGAAAGGCATAGACAATGGAAATAAAGCAAATCACAAAGAATAATTCTTAGTAAAGTTTATGCAGAATAAAGATGAAATAAACATTTTTAGACAAAGAGTAAAAAACTCATAAGCGGCAGACACTCAGTAAAGGTAATGCAACATGGGGTATTCAAGTATAGAAAAAATGACCCACATGGCATTTCTGAGGTACTAGAAGGAATAAAGAGCAACAAAAATTGTATATATGTACATAAATCTAAATGTAACTAAAAAAGTACTAATTTCTTTTAGTGTTTAAAATACATGGTTAAAACACAGGAATACAATAGTATAAAATGAGAAAGTGGGGGAAAAGATGGTAGTAAATGGACTTAAAAGTGTTCTAAGTTCTTACATTGTCCAGGGATAGGATAAATTACAGATTAAATTTAGATTCTGATAAATGACAAATGAATGTTGTAATCTTTTAGGTAATCACTGAAATGATCAGAGTATGTAATTTCAAAGATAGTAGAGGGAAAAACAGGAAATAAAAATACCTAATTAAATAGAAGAACAGGAATGAGAAAAAAATGATGAGACAAATCAAGATCAAATAGGAAAAAAGAAAGTTTAAGCACAATATGCTGTTAACTAAATGAAAAATTAAAGGGGTAAATGTTCTGGATGAAAGACAAAGACCTTCAAGATGATTTTTTTAAGCCATCTTCGTAGTATTTGCAAGTTGTACATCTAAAAGTAAAGAATACATAAATTTGAATATTAAAAAGATGGAGAAAGATGTACCATGTAAACAATAACCAAAATTAAACTGCAAATAATTTCAAATGTTTAAGGAAGAAATAATGCTATTATTTTGCAAAGTACAGATGCACCTTGACTTATGACTAGGTTATTTCCCAATAAACCCATTGTAAAGCTGAAAAATCATATGTTGATCCATCATAAGTCAGGCACTGTCCGTATTGTAGGTAGTAGGAAATCAGGAACATTCCCTGACTCATAAGTAATATAAGCCTATCTCATATATAAACCTATACTCAAAAATCCTAAGCAAATATTATCAAATTAAATCTAGAAATATACAAATACAATAATCTAGTAGTTTGCAAAAATGGCCACAGTGCTTTGCAGCAACTCCTATCAAGAGGCAGAGCTCGTTTTTCCAACCCATGAATCTATATTGACCATACAACTTGCTTTGGCTGTTAAGACACTAATAAATATTATGCAAGCAGAAACTTAAAAACACTCTTGAGCATTAGAGCTTGTTACTCTTACAATACTGCTATCATATGAACAAACCCATGTTCACCTACCGAACGATGAGCCATACATACCAAGTGACTTGTATTGCCCCAGTTTATACCCAGACAGCTACCAGATATGGAAGGCCATGCGGGAACGTCTAGCCCCCAGTCAAACTGAAGACCATCTGCAGGACACACATGAGAGGCTAGCTCGGATCAGCCAAACTGATCCCAGATCAGAACTTCTCAGCAAATTCATGACCTAAATAAATGACCGTTGTTTTAAGTCACTACTGTTAACTATTTCAGGAATTACACCAAGTTGGTTTCATTTTGGAAATGCAAAGGAGTTTTAACCTCTATTAAACTTATTGTATTGGCAGGGACCAATTCAAAGCAAGTGTTACAGCCATTGATTGGATCAATAAAACACTGAAAATGTATCTTTTAAATTTACAAAGTATCTTATGAAAATGATATTAAAGATGTGGCCCTCCATGGGGAATCTGCCTATCGAAGATAGAGTTGAGAGGCTGAGTATCTAAAATAGAAAGAGAAGTATAAGGATAAAAAAAACCAAAAAACGAACAAACATAGAATGATGTCAAATCTAAGAAGTATGCCTAAAGAAAGACTGTGTATCTGGCTATTTACATGTGGAGTGGACTGGAATCAAAGATGAAAGATTAAGTTTTTGAGACACTGATATTGCTGAAGGAATTCCCAGCCTACGGCACACACATGGCTCTTTGAAGCAACCCTTGGGATCCCCTGACCTCTTATGAACAGGAAGTTAGCTAAGAAAGCCACAGAGCAAACAAAACATCTTCTGTAACAGCTTATTCAGATAAAGCCAAGGACTCTAATAAAAAATTAAGGGCCTCCAAGAGGCAGGATCTAAAGCTCATGTAGGATAATAGAGTAAAGATCTAAAACCAGAGATCAGAATCAGAGTCTAGTCAAAGAACATTACCCATTCTGAATCTAGGGACAAATCTCAATTGTCTGCCTAGGGGAATTTAATTAATTGTTAGGGACCAATGGCTGATATATATCTCCCATTCTTCCCTATACAAATGGAGAATTTATTACCATTGCCTTATTCATGTTCCATCATTGTATACTGGGTGCATTTATGTTCCACAAAACTTTTTAGTTCTCTGTATTAAGCAGAATCACATTCTATTCTGACATAGATATTAACTCACATTATGAAAGATCCTGGACTTTGAGTTCAAAATAGAAACTGTTCAGAACTTTTGAATTGTCTCCATTAGCATGAGGGTGAATGCATTCTATTATATGAGGTTGAACAAACCAAGTATTTGGAGTCTGGTAAACTGTATTACTCTCCTTGAATATCAAATTCGCTACTTTTCAAGAAGATTTTACTTTCTTTGCTCTTTGAAGTCATGCAAGGCCAAGTGACTTTTTTTGGTCAGTGAAATGTGATTAGCAGTGTTGTGTCTTTTTCATGTAGAAGCTTTAAGAGCTAGCACATGCTTTGCCAATTTCTTCCCCATTCTTTCCCACTGCTGTCTGCATCAGGCAACATTTCAGACAGTAGCTGTTCTGCCTGACTAATCTTGGAGTAAGGATGGCAATGCAAGTGATGAGTCACCAGTCAACCTGCAGTGGACATGTAGCTTGAGTGAGAAGTACCTTCATTGATTTAGACCACTGAGATTTTGGGAATTTTGTTACCTTGGCATAACTGAGCCAATCTTGATTAACACAAATCCAAATGTATATTGTCAGTAAAAAAGAAAAATAAACTGTGCTATACTACACAGCAATTAAAATGAACAAACTTTTCAACAGCAAGAATGCTTTCCATAAACATAATATTAAGACAAAAAGCTTAATTAAAGAATACATTCTGTATAATTCAATTTCTGTGAAATTTGAAATGGGCAAAACTAGAGTATAGTGTTTTGGCATGTAAGCTTACATGGGAAGGCTATAAAGAAAATCTAAGAAGTGATAAACATGATGAGTATCCTCAAGTGGCCGGGAACATTAAGTAATGAGGAAGGGGTGTGAAAAGGGCTATTGAGATAAAATTTCTTGATGTGAATATTGGTTTCAAATGTATTTGTTTAGTGATGCTTTGTTGAGCTGTGCACTTAGAAATAATATGGAAAAGTGATTTCACAGACATAGAAGGTAAAGTCATTCTATTATATTTTTATATTTTAATACCTCAATGTTCTGATAAGTTCCATTAACACATGCAAAACCAAGGATGTATATTAATCACTAGTATTAACTTAGAGACACATAAAGAAAATTAATGCCAAGCATCTTACCTGATTTTAAAATTACCAGTGATTTTTAAATGTTTTGAGCCTTTAATGATTGCTTTGAAGCCTAAAATAGATATTATAAATAAGATTAATATACAGCCACATTTCTAGTCAGTTTCTTTTAGTATAAAACCAATTATTTTGAACTGATAAATGAAGAAAAGGTCACCATTTGTTGTAGGCTATTGACTAGGAGAAATCAATAAGGTAATTTTTATTATTACTGTGTTTTGCAAACAACCAATTGCCCCCCCCAGCAAAACTCTCAGATTATTATTTGTATCTTCATGCCATTTATATCCCTTAGTTAATGAAAAACTTAGTCATTGAGAATTGTGACTATCGACATGTTTCTGTTAAATTAACTATCAAAAAATGTTTTTCAGTGCACTAAAATCAAATTAACAAACTCTGATAACACCTTGGACAGATCTTGTCACACAATGAAAGTCAACTTCATAAATGATATTTTACTTCCAAAATGAGTCCTATCATTTTGACATATATTCAAAGCTACCACACTTCTGAACATAATACATACTTCTCTTTTTAGCTTCTGCTACTAACCTGAACAGACTTTGTTTATCCAGCAAGATTTATTTCATTACTGACCCATGGGTATGTTCTTCATAGTCACCCTACATGTTCTTATTTGTATGTCTTTGTTATACGTCATGTAAAGCTACCTATCCATTATTTCCTTGTGAAACAAAATGGCAATAGAGCTATTTTCTTCTCATTCAGGTTAAATAATTGGATTATCTCACTGCAAATTAAATGATAATTTTATTCGTAACAATGTTTATCAAAACTATGAAATGGTTTCTTAAAATGGGTTGAGTGTAAAAGTAAATCCTATGACAAACTTCACAAGAGCATCATCATTCACCATTCATTCAAAAGTATCTACTCTATTTCAGGCATGTTCCTGTGTGCTAGGGACAGGGTAGGATGCCAAGAACACAAAAAGTCCTACTCTCAGACATTTACATCTCAGTAAAAGAAAAAAAATAAATGAAAAAAACTAAGGAAACACATGAGTAAAATATATGTTAGATATTGGTAAATATAACTGAGAAAATAATACAGAGAAAGGTTTAAGGGACATTGAAGGAAGGGCTTCAACAATGGACTATACCATATAGCCTAGGTGTGTAGAAGGCTTTACTATGTAGGTTTGTGTAAGTGTACTCTATGATGTTGACACAATGAAGAAATCGCCTAATGATGCATTTCTCAGGATGTATCCTTCACATTAAGTGATGTATGACTGTACTAAATAATGTTCTAAAAATCTGATTATTACATTTTTACTTTTGCTTCTAGGTTATTAAACATCATATATTCCCCTATATTTATATAAAATTCTTATTTTATCTAAAAGAAATCTTAAGTTGGTAATGTATTATCTATTGTGATAATTTAACATAACATATAAAAAATACTTATTTCGTCTAATTTTGAGAAATAGCTTCAAATTTTAGGTCTGAAGTTCATGTCCTCAACAGATTCTTTATTTAATGAATATATATTAATCACCTTGCATGAACCAGCCAGTTTAAAAATGTTGAAAGTTTTCTTCCCATATATGAAATTTTAAAAGTACATAAAAATATGCACTTATAAATAATCACCTAACTATATTATCTAACATTTAAAATGATTTTATAGCACTTATATTTACATTATACTTTGGAGATATATGGGAACCTCATTTTGTAAAACAATTGACATTTAATACAAAGATGGTAAACAATGAACATTTCCAGGATAATTATAAAATTCATACATTGAGTAAAGCCAAAATATAAAGTTTCACAAGCACATTTAAAAATAGTATAAGTCTGTCTCCCCAGAAAATAGCATCTGGCTTAGGGGGTGCAAAAATTAATGCATATGTTTTATACTTACTAGCACAAGTAAAAACCGGTTGATGTTTGTTAATCCTAACGTCTATTATCTCAGGTTACTTCTAATATCATTAGGAGTAGATTCCAGAGATCATTTTGCTTCTCCAGCTCACACCTGTCTTCTTGAACATTAATGCAACTGAAAAAGTTATGCTCTGATATTTTCTTCTTTAATTGAAAAAAGACACACTTGGGGCATCTTGATGCCAAGTTAATAAATCCTGAGGAAAGGATTTAATGTTGGAAACATGGATATAAACTTGGAATGGACCGAATTGGCTCCACTCTAATGAACTGTGACATTTAGTTCATAATGTTAGAAACTGAAGCTTAAATCCTCGTTAATCAGAATGGAACTAAATCACAAATCACTAATTGTAACTTTCTCCTCATTCCCAAAAGAAGATTTAAAAAAATAATAATACAAAGAAACTCACAGTAGGACATACTGGTTTGACATACCTCACATGCTTTTATTTAGCAGGAAAGAGGAGAAAAGAAGAGAAGAAAAATTAATCCTGAGTGAACTTTAAGTCTCTATTCTTACATAAGTGGCACTTGACTTTTTATGTGTATGCGTGCGTGGATGGAAGTGTGAGTAATCAATGCTTTTTAAAAGACTCTATCAAAGAAAGCACTCCCTGGCCTAAAGTACATGCTTAGGAAACTGCACAACCTCCAGGAAACTATTGTTTCCCACCTTTTTGTCCTGCTCCCCACTTAGTGACTCAGCATGAAGAGATTGCTAAGGCAACTAACGGAAAAGAGGAGGACAGCATCTCAAATACATAGGCATTTGTTTGAGCACGCAGCATCCCGGCAGCATGCCCTGAATAGCAGCTGGCTGGCTGTGGCAATTAGTTACTGTACACACAGGTGAAAAAGACAGTGTAAAGTTGAGTTCACCATCCTTCCTCAAGCTTGAAGGGCAAGATAAAATCACCTTGCTCTGAATCCAAGGGTCTTTCCCCAAGTCAGTGCCTTTCTTCCATGTGCTCATAAGAATTGTTAGTGATTTGAAATTTTCTGAACTAAGGAAGAGTTAATACAAGAAGATGTTTCCAAAACAGTCCAAAAGTTCCATTTATATGAAATGCTCCAAGAAGATAAATTTATAGAGGCCAGATCAAGTGGTTGTATAATCTGAGCAGTGGGAGTGGGAGCCAACTGCCAGTGGGCTCCAGGGAATGCTTGGGGTGATGGAAATGTTTTTTTTTTTCTCCTCCCCTCACCCCCGCCCTGCTGAGGGAAATGTTTTAAAACTGGATTCGGGGGATGGTTTCACAAGTCTATAAATTTACTTAAAAGCATTGTATTGTACCCTGACAATGGGTGGTTTTTATGATATGTAAATTATACCTCAATATGGCTATAAAAATATGTGACTTTCCATGGTTGCAGATGTCTTTAGTTTGTTTAAAATTATATGTGTATTTAAATGCTTATATTTCCAAATTAATTTATTTTAAAAATTGAGTATTTAATAAGATATTCTCTTACTGGCAGGAACAGACAGCATTAATACGTGAACCTGGAATTAAAAATTTTACCAACTTTTTTTTTCAATCACAAAGCGTATATATTTATGTAGTTGTTGAGTGGCCAAAACTCATTGGGAAATGTGGTAATAACATGTTTTAGAACATGATGTAGCCAGCTGAGGATTAAAACATAGGCATCTTATGCCTTCCTGAATATTCTAGTTGTAAGCTTTCCTCACCTAATATAATACCAGCTTTATACCAATTTTAGGAAAAATTAGTTTTTCATCTCTACATTCCAATAGCAATTGGCATGTAGTTTGGTATGGTATTTATTAATCTGCATTAGAGTTATGTTTGTTTCTTCATTAGTCTGTATGTTTCTTAGGGCAGGATTTATGTCTTATATTTATGTGTGTTTCCACAGATTCTTACACAAAGTAGATAAAGAATAAATGTCCATCTGCTATGTGCTTTTACTCTCAATGGCTTTGTTTTCTCAGTGGTATAAAAAGGAATTGCATTGTTATTTCTTTTCCAGTTTTCTACACTTGAGTACCTAATAAGCAGTGGGAGACATCTCTTGGGATAGTCATTGGTTTCATATGATATAATATTGAATTAAGTTCAGTGGGTCTCTGCTGTCTCATGAAACCACGTGACTAAATCTGAATTAATTGAAATTTAAAAATTTTGTCACCCTAGCCACATTTCAAGTGATCAATATCACATGTTTATGAAAACTGCATTGGGGAGCACAGATACAGAATCTATCTACCATCAAAGAAAGTTTTGTTGAACAGAGTTTGTCTAGATCCTCATCAATATTGTGAAGACAATCTGTATTAAAATTAATGGACTTTACACCAGATGGCACTATCAACTCAAGACATACTGGTATATACTCAATGGTCCTAGACCAACAGGAAAATATCGAAGAAATGACTGGTGCCATATCCCATCTTTTTGCATACTATCTTCTTCTATCTCCACCATATTTTATCCAAAAAAGTATAAAAAGTGCAGAATACTTCCAAAATTATTAAACAAATTCCAAGTTTATTTATTAGAGAAGTTGATTTTTATCTCAAAAAAGTAAAAGGAAAGATCAGGTTAAACAATCTCTTAGGTATAGCTGTTTTTGGAAAAAAAAATAGAAATATGACCCCTATATATGTTATATAGGCAGAATAAGTATGATTGATACATTATAAAAAGCAAATTAAGAATGGATCTGCCCTTCTCCCCCTGGATAAATGTTAGGAAAACAAGAAAGGGCAAACTCTGGCCACATAGTCACATCGAGAGTTATTGAGGTTTTAAGCCCTTGAGAATAATATCATTGAAAAGACTTTAAAAATACTCAATAATTACATGGCCACTTACGTTCTGTAGCCCTTCATGCTGTGGGTATAAAGAAGGGTAATCAAATCTCAGCCTTACAGTTACAAGCAGATGCCTATAGAGGGGGCAGAGAACATTCTTGCTTTCTCTGTTCTCATTCTCTCTGGCCAGAATTGTTACATATTTTTGTACATATGAACAGAACCATCAGGTGATCAAAATGTTAAGAGAGACAGGTAGATTTACTCTACATGCAAGGAGTGCATTTGGAGCATAAACCCCAAACTAACTGTTAGAAAGAGTAAGATATATACAAAATGTTCCAATTTTAAGTTAGGCAGGTTCTGTTCCAAGTACTCTAAATTATTTATCTCTAATCTTTTTAATAACCTTCTAGAGTAGGTTTTATTAGCTCTGTTTTATAAATGAGTAAAACTAAGGAATAGACAGGATAAGTAACTTTCTCACAGTCTTGCTAATAAGTAGTAGTATCAGGATTAGAATTTAGCTCTGCCAGATTCAAAAACCAAGATCATCTTCTTTCATTTTCCCTTTGAAAAAGAGCCAAGATGTGTTTTGATGTTTCCATTTGGAAATAAGTGTGTTACTCAAAACAGTTTGTAATAATTGCCATGTGATTGTTAGAAACTAGAGACATTCAAAGGGGACTGTGTATAGCACTTAGGATACCGTTTAGGGCCGGTGCTTCTGGTTCCTCCAAGTGTTTCACGGAGACTGCCAAAGACTTACAGCCAACCATGAGGGCTGTGGGAGGGGGACTACGTTCTTGGCAACCACCTCAAAATATTAGTCTCATGTGCTCCAGTTGAAAATAGCTTATACTCAATCCATCTTATTCATTCCCTCATTTACAAAAGTGTATTCAATGTGTATTTTGCACCAGACATTATGCTAGGTACTTGGGATACAATAATGAAAAACAAAACAACCACCACAAAAAACATCCTTCCTCCTCTTAGCCTGGTTCAGGCTCTAGGCAAGGTGAGGCAAGATGTCTGGCTGAAGAATACGAAGGAGCCTAAGCAGTAATCTATACTGGGATTTGTTCCCTTGACAGGAAGATTGGCTTAGAATATTTGTTTTAACAAAAGACCTGCTCAGATGTTAGTATTAGTCGGGCCTGGCTTACATGTCAGAAGAGACCAGAAAAACAACATCCTCACTAAACTATGTTAATCGAGCTGTGCCCGTTAGATTTGATTCTCAGAAATGTCAGGAAATTAGACGCCAGAGTTCCCACAGCAGCTCTCCAATAAAGCATTTTGCTTGTAAGAGGAGTCAAAACACAATTAAGAAGCGTCCCTTTCCATTACCTTCTCTCTCCTCCACCCCCCACCCTTTTCAGATTCTCCACACTCCTGTGTGCTGCTTCGAGAACAAGCTTCTGGCAGAATCTAAAACTGAGATGTGAAAAAAAGTACGGAGAAGCTAAAAGCATAATACTTGTTTAAGAACCATCTTATAGTCTAACTGCACATATTTATTACTATTATATTTTGCAGGCCCATAAAATTATTAAAATTATATAAATAAAATAAACCTTTGTTCTTGAGCCTTAAAAAAGATATTTGTCCTATGACCACTAAGGTTTTTCACCTCCTCCCTTACCCTCCATCAACTACCTATGAACTTGAAACTTACCTGACAGGAAGCTTGCAATATGAGACTCCACAACTGCAGGTAGGATGTTCTATTCCCTAAAATCTTTAATAGACCATAAATTTTATCAAAGTAGTTTTTAGCCCTCAAGTGATACTGAACACTACAATATCTTTGTGAGAATAAAGAATCTTTGTGAGAATTAAAATGTCTCTCGATTTTAAATTTTTATAGATTTATCGAGGTATTATTTACATACAGTAAAATGTACTTTTTATTGTGTTCAGTTACATGAATTTTACAAATGCAAAATCATGTGACCATCACCATAATTAAGACAGAGAAGAGTTTCATCACCCTCCAAAATCCACTCATGGCCCTTTGTAGGATTTACAGTATACATCGTTAATTAATCACTGTTTGACTTTAAATAGTTTTGTGCAGGCTCACATGAGATTGAAAGTCCTTGTAACTGTTTAACCTCAATTCTTCCTCTATATCTTTTGTCGTATTGTTGCCATTCATATTACTTGCTCATATGTCATTAATCAACAGTACATTTGTATATTGCTACTATTTTTGCTTTAGGTAGGTCAATTATTTTTAAAAGAATTATAATAAGTAGAAAGTCTTTCATATTTACCTCCATTTAACCATTTCCAGAGATAGTCATTTCTTTGTGTAGATCCAAGTGTCTGATGTATTCCTTCTGTCATAAGAGCGTCTTTTACCGTTTCTTGTGCTGCAGTTCTACCGTTAATAAATTCTGTCAGTTTTGTTTGCTTAAAGATATTTCTGCTTCTCCATTTTGAAATGAAGAATTGTTTGAAAACTGTTTTTACTAAATATAAAATTCTTGGTTAATAGATTTTTTTTTTCTTTCAGCCCTTAATCTCTGGCTCCCATAGTTTCTGATAAGTTTGCTGTAATTCTTTTTTTTCTTGTTCCTTTGTATTAATATGTGATTTGTCTTCTTTTCCTGACTACCATCAAGATTTTCTCTTTAACTTTGGCTTTCAGCAGTTTGAATATTATGTATTCAAGGGTGTGTGTGTGTGTGTGTGTGTGTGTGTTTGCCCTGTTATTGTTCTTTGAGCTTTTGGGCCTGGGATTTAATGTCTTCATTTAGTTTCTGAAAAGTATTAATTGTTCTCTCTTCGGATATTTTTTCTACTCCATTTTCTCTTTCTTCTTCTTAATAGATCTTAGTTACATGCATGTTACTCCATTTGATATTTTCTGCCATTCTTCCATGCTCTGTGCTGCTTATTTTTTCCTGACTTTTTTAGTGATATTGTCACTCCCCCAACCATTGGTGATTTCTAATGGTCTGAGCAAGGGAAGGTTGTCTCCATCTCTTCCAGTGATAGTGTGTCTGTTTTCTTTTCCCTTCCCCAAGCCACGATGCTCCTTTACTTTTATTCTGTGGGTCACAGGATTTCCTGCCTCTTCCTGAGTGAATGAAGGCTTTTGCTTCATAGGAGATACGGGAATGGTTGTGGCTTTAAGCTTTTTTTGGTTTGTTCTTTTCTCCCTTCCTTGAAGCCTGCACCACCAAGCAGAGGATTCTTTTGGGTCCAATTTTATACGTACACTTTTTCTCAGCAGCAGTGGGTGAGTTCTGTGAAGAAAAAGAACCTGTAAATGGATGTAAATTACCCATGTGTCTACAGCTTCCAGGTGTTCTATACTTTCATGCCAACCTTTAACAATTCATTACCAACTTTACCTGAATTCTTCTTACCAGTTTCTCTAACAGCTGAACCTTTCTCTCATGCTTTATGAGAAACAATTCACTGTTCACATTCCATTTCCCCTTGCTCACACCTGCTTTTTCTGAGATTTCTGGGTAGTTGGCTGCCCTGTCACTTGGGGTCTTTAATTGTTTCTAGAAAATGTATGATTTTCTAAAGTTTCTTTTTTTTCATGTTTTAATATTGGGAATAATAGCCTTTCTAACTTTCTACATCTTAGATGAAAGACAATAAATAGTACTACCTCTTGACATTCTAAGTACTAAACTACCAGCGTTAGAGAATTTTCCTAGAAGTACAAATATAAAAGTTGTTAAGATTTTTTAGAATCCAGTTTGGTATCACTTGGTATCTACCAGAGTTGTGATGTTCTATGACACAAAGAATATAGACAGAGTAAAGAATGTATCATAGAGAGATGATGAATACAGTCATCCCTCTGTATCCATGGGAGATTTGTTCCAGATCAAAATTAGTGAATTCTCAACTCTCTTATATAAAATTCATCTTTTGATTACTTATAAAACCTAATACACAAATAACAACAACAACAAAAACTGCACATACACAAACACATAAAACCTGATACAACATAAATGCTATGTAAATAGTTGTCATACTGTATTGGGTCTTTTTATTTGTATTATTTTTTATTGTTGTAATTTTCTTTTTTTCCTTTTTTTAAAAATATTTTTGATCCCAGGTTGGTTGAATCCCTGCATGTGGAACCTGCAGATACTGAGGGCTGACTATATTCAGTGCAGCAGTATGTGACTTATCCCAATAGTTCCTCTGTTTTTATAACTCTCTTTGTTTTAATTTTTAAAATGAATTATGTCCACCAACCACCACCTTGATAAATCAATGACTGTGCGGAGTGCCTTGGGAGTATGAGTGAATCTAAGGAGTACAAGGGGTGAACTGTGGCAGACACTATTGGCCCCTAACCCAGATGTGCTCCAGGAACAGCCCCCAATCAAGGACTAACAGAAGTTCATATACAAATATCCACACCCTTTGCTTGTTTGAGTTAATTTTAAGGTACATAATGTTACACTGGCTTCCTGAATTCCTCCTTTAAGATGAAGTTCCTGTTGCCTGCAATGGCAACTAGCTTGACAATATACCCTTTGTCGGCTGCTTTCCCTGCCTGGACTGACTTCCCATCTCCCCTGCCTGTGTTTTCCTCCCACTTCCAAATAGACTACTTGATCTTGCATGTCTCTTTCAGTGTCTACTTTGGAGCAACCCAAATGAAGGTAGGTCTTAATTCTCAGTTTGGTGAGTAGATGTCTTTTGTGTGTATGTGTTCCCCTAATTTAGGTGAAGTTATTATTTGGTTGTTTACAGATTTCTGATGGAACCCACACCAAAGCTTCTACCTTTCACTGATGCTCCGTCTGTCCTCCAAACATGGTTTATATCGAGATTTATGTTTAATCAGAAATATTCCAAATTCCCTCTGCAAGATTACTGCAATATCATCAAGTAAAAGTTTATTTGAGTTATAAAGCAAACATCATATAGCCAGAGAAAGTTTTGAGAAGGAACTAAGAGAAGTTTAGGGCAACAGAGCATCCTCATCCTGAAATGCCCTTTATCCTTCTTTTTGATGAAATATTAATAATTCCACCTTTTTTCAAGGTCTCAGTTTTCCCTTACCAATGAAACCATCCATTAAATCCCAGTTCTTGGGGTCTTCTGATTCAATTATAAATCCCTATATAATATATTTTTGTGCTACTCATTCGCCATTTAAAAATGAGAGAAAACTAAGAATGCAGACTGTGAGTTCTCCTTTCCCCAATTATATGTAATATAATAATATGCTCTTCCTGAGAGCAGGTGGCAAGTTGAAACGTATCTTTGTATCTTCCCAATGCTCTAAGCATACTGATTGGGCATGTAAAGTGTTTTTGTTTGATTCGTTTTTAAAAATTTTTACTCATTGATTAAAGAAAAATATTTTGATGACTATGCTTATGGTCCAATCCTAAAAAATTTTACACTAAAAACCATCAATCTTTGAGCCACATTTTACTCTTGGAGCTTCTAAAGCTAAAGGAAACTAATACCAGCTCATCATAACAGTCATCCTCCTCCGTTTTATGGCCTTTTTCTAGATGTCCACAGTTCCTTTCCTTGCAGGGTCACTCGGAGGCTAACTGCAAAAATGTGCTTTAGGATTCCATGAACACCTTGGGCAAGGGCAAAGGAGATGGTGGTGATTACTTAACTTCAAAGTATCACTGATATTAAAACCTATATATCTTGTGCCATGCTAGAGGATAGTACCTAAAAATACAATTGATAGCATCATCTTAGCAGCAATTAAACCTTAAAATGCACAAAGTGAGCATTTTCATTTTAAACCCAATTATATCTGTTATCGTCAATCACCCTCAATTCCACACATGAATGACTGGCTCTCTGTTATTATACACCATAGGGATGCTCTGGTCCCAGAGTAGAAAGTCTACTGGTATACTGTGGAGAACAGATCAAGCATTAATGTGTGACTGTGGCTCAGCTTTCCAGGAATATTGAATTCCACAAATGGAAAAACATTTTCAAAAAGCCATGCAAGAAATTATCAATGGCTTAAGGCAGCAAACAATTACAAAGAAGTCAGTAGTTTTCCTATACCTCATGCATTTTTCTTTATGTATTTTCTTTATTGTAAGATGTCATATGACATATGATAATGTACCTTTTAGTCTTTTTAAATTTGAAGAGAAACGTGGAAGCTGTTCAAAATAAAGGAAGCTTTCACATCTTTTCTTTCAAATTCCCTGAGCTGTAGCCACCTACTACTTAGAACAGAATTCTGGATCCTCATGTGCCTGTTATCTTAAGTATAGGCTTATCTTAGGCACTGACAGCATTTGTTTTCCTTGTGCAGGATTTCCTAATGTTTAGGATAGTCACAAATACTTCAAAAATGCATATTTGTTACTGTATGCTTCCTTTTCAAATAGCTGCACCGAGGCTCATCAAAAATTAAACTCTGGCCAGAGTTGCCCAGTTCTTAGCCTCCCAATTTCTTTTTGTAAAATATTATATTTTTATGCTAATAAAGGAGAGTACAAAGTCAGATATTTTTAGCTAAGGATTTGGGGGTAAAGCTTAGCTCACTACACTTCTAGATCATCTTTTCTCCCAGAGCAATTGCAAGTAGGGACATAGATAAAAGTAACATTTCTTAGAAGTGATGATGTATTTCCCTTTCTACCGACTAAATACTAAAATTTTATTATCGTATTACATATTATATGATTATAACATATATAATTATATGTTATTTTATTAATTATAAAACATTAATCACCACTTAGAGTGTTAGTTTTCTCTTTTTGACAGACTGTACCATAGAATTCTTTTAAATGGCAAATTTTCATAATGCAGAATTGTACAAAATGATTTATTTTACAGAAAGTTATCAGGAATAAAGTCAGAATATATAGTGTGTTCTCTTTGCCTCCTGGCCACACTGATCTTGTCTTTCTGGACTGATATCACTCATCTATGTAGCAGCCAATGAGAGCTGGAGCCACATTTATGCTAATAAAGCAAAAACTGGAAAAGAAAAGAAAATCCCCTTCACCCCGATGCACGCAAATGGCCCCAGTCTTTATTCCCTGCACTATATACGTAAACTTGAATCCCAGGATGTTCTTCCCTAATCTTCCTAGGGTCTTTATTTTGTTTTGGGTCTGTCAGACTTTCTAGTCATTTGAATAAAACCCTTATCTCTGTCCTTCTGATGGTTTTCCACTGTAAATGCATTTTCTCATGCGACATTCATTTATTGTTATACTTTTAAAAAACTGTAGATTTGTTATTTTCTCAAAAAAGTTACAAGCTCCTTTATGATACAGGCTATTTTGAATACTTCTATTGTGTTTTCCACAATTTTTATGTACAGAAGTATTCAAAACACACAACTAATATTTTTATATTTAATTATATCAAGTATATTTAAAACAAAGCATACACCTGTGTTGATTTGTAATGTATTTCTCTTTGTAAGATAGGTTTGCTTTGTCAAATATAGTTTATGTTTAGAAACTAAGTCTGATGTCATAAAAATCTGTATAGACAGAAGGAGGCTAGGAATAATAATAGCACATATTTCTGCTCACCATTCTAATGGCTGAAAGCTTTCCTTTAGAATAGTTTCACCATTTTTATATATTTCCCTGTATGTCTCTGAAAATACTGTATTTTTCCTATAAGTGTTCTATGTGACTTACCTACTTCTACTTTACATTAATTACAGATTTTACACTTTGCAACTCATGTTTTGTATTTGATTTAATAATTAGCAATATTTATATTGCTATTCTTTTTAGGTTTGAGAAAAAATGGGAATAGTATTTGCTTGTATTTAAGTCCCATATAAAAGTCTCTAAGAGTTTTTCATTTTTACATATCGATATTATATAAGGTTTGAGGAATGAAGTCCATGCCTACATAGGTGTCTTTTGCTTTGTAAATGCTAGTTTTTACACGTTTTTCTGTATTTTTATCTTAACTACAAAAAAACTTCCCAAATGTCTCACCACCTAATCAGTTTGCCAGTCTTGCCTTTTCAAATTGAGTCTCTCTTAAAACCATTTCTTGTTACCTATGAGCCACAAAATTAACAGCTTTTAATCTGTGATTTCCAGATAACCAACTTAACTCTATAGTCTTGTTGAAATGAGAGTTCCAATCTATATGTTACAATCAGCTTGGGAATTTTCCTTGGTAGATCTATTTTTTGACAATATACACTAAAACTTTAGGTCTTTCCCTTCCACATTATAGCAGTATTGCCAAGCCCTCACCGTCCAGAGAACCTAATGCTACTTCTTAACTGGCTCTGTGCAAAGTGATGTACCTAACCGCTACAATACCACATTGTTTTTTGACATAATATTTTGAACAGTGCTGCATTCTCATCATGATGTGTGCTCTAGCAGACATCACATCTTAGCACCTTACACCCTCTTCATCAGATATTTTCTACTTTCTATTTATGATGTAACTTAATACAGCCTTATCTCTGTGCTCCTGTGATGCCATTTGCTTACCTCTCATAGGAGAAAATATATTCACTGAAATTATCTGCTTCTTTATCTGTCTCAAGTTTTTGAATATAAGTTCTTCAGTAGAGACTGGATTTATTAATTTCTATACTCCCACCACTAAGCAAACAGTTGTTCAATATACATTTAATCAACTGAATTATACATGTTAACCTTGGCTTTAGATAGAGTAAAACTTAAATGAAATAAATCAGTCAGAAGGGTAGGAGAAACTCAAACTGCATAGCCATTCAAAGTGACAATATGACCCAGTATTTCTCAAGATTATTTGAAAGAAAGTACACCTAAAACTCATAATGCTTTTTGAGAAACACTATCAAAATAACTACAGCTGCCTTTCAGTTTACTGCTGATTAAGTTCCACATTGTTTGAATGAAGCATTTGAGGACACCACTGCCTTCAAAAATATGCATATATGGATTTGGGGATAAAATGTTTTGAACTTGTCACCACAATATTTTTAAGATCTTATGCTGGCAGCATAGTTCAAGAAGGTTGTTGGTTATCCAAATATATTCATTATGATACTACTCCAGGCATAATGCTTAGAGATATGCAGTAGGTATCCACTTTTTCTTTTCTTTTTAGTTTTCCTTAAGCTGCTCTTTCATGATGCTCTGTGAATTAATGTGTTTTGTAAGCTTTATTTTAAACCTTTAAATGAAATCCTGATAGGTGTTACGGCATTGAGTATAATGCAGCAAGGATTATTTGACCAAGCAGCTGCAGCCAAAGCTAATACACATTGAATTAAAAAATCGAATCAATTCACATTAGTGAAAGCATAGACATAATACTGTGCAAAAGTTTTTCAAATTAAAGTCTTAAGTCTATAGCATTACTATTTAACACCCAGATATTTTATGCAAGAATTTCTATATTAAGGCAGATAAGTTAGCTACATTTTATGTATTCATTATGTTCTTAAATTTGTACAGCTATTTAATATTTATATTAATGTAAGTCCTAAAAAAGTACATAACCAACATTTTTATATATAACCTGATTTTATCCTGTTATTCTTAGACATGAGATTTTGATTTGACAACATTTAAATAAGATCCCACTTTTCAGGATCAAGTGATCATATAAATAAAATCAAGATTATTTGATCTATCAGAAATAGACTTTTTTGCATGTATTAACAGTAAAACTTAGAAACAACATTAAACATGACTTCCACTTCTGGCCAAGCTGGAAAAATAAGGGCTAGATGATTTACCCTCTGACATGAAACAGCTAAAATGCCAGACAAAATATACAAAATAGTGACTTTCAGACGTTGGACATCAGAAGGTGCTATTCATTGAGTGAACTAATAACTGTCCTAACTTGTTGCCCAAGAGAGATGTCAGGCTATATGCAAAGCCTGGCAGTTTTCCTTGGTTGAGCAGTTGGAACAAGACCTCTGGGGAGGCCAAGGGAGTTAGAGTTACAGGGAAGAGCACCAGAAAGAAGAGAGATGCAGAGGTAGAGACAGAGAGATCTGAAAAGATTTCCCTTCTAGTCTTCTGCTGAGTACTAAAGATCCATGCATCTGAGGAAACTGTTGGAAGCTAAGAAAAGAACCACCAGAAAGAGAGAAGAGATAATAATTACCCAGGCCCACATAGAGCCAGGAATAGTTCATGTTTCTAAAAATTAGGGTAAAAAACAAGGGGCATTGGTTAGAGTACACAGGAGGTTGTTAACTCAGTAGCAGAATAAAGTTAGACTAATATACATGTAATCCTTTTCCCTGAAGGAGAATAGAGATGAGATAGAATAAAACACATGAAGAAATAATGACCAATAATTTTACAGATTTGATGTAAACTATAAACTCACCTCTGCAAGAAACTCAATGAACCTGAAGCATGAGGCAAATACAGAAATCTGCACCAAAAGCATCATATTGAGCTGCTTTAAACATGATAAAGAGAAAATTTCCAAAGTAGCCAGTGAGTACAGACCCATTACATACAGAGGGACAAACATTAAAATGAGAGAAGACTTGACATCATAAACAATGTCTTTAAAGACCTGAAAGGAAAAAAAAAAAAAAAAAAACCAAACCCGTCAATATTCTGTACCCAAAAAAACTGTTTTTCAACAACAAAGGCAAAATACAGGCTTTTTAAGACACACAAAAGCTGAAAGAATCATGGGTGTGGGGGGGAGAGATGTAAAAGTGAAGACATTTTGTTTGCAATGAAGTTGAGTTGTTTCCGGCTTAAAATAGACTGATATGACTAGAAGATGTTTTTTGCAAGCCTTGTGATAATCACAAAGACAACCTCTACTAGATACCCAAAAGATAAAGGGAAAGGTATCAAAGAATACCATTACAGAAA
Organism: Indri indri; assembly: GCA_004363605.1. Classification (NCBI taxonomy): domain Eukaryota; kingdom Metazoa; phylum Chordata; class Mammalia; order Primates; family Indriidae; genus Indri; species Indri indri. The sequence goes on along the minus strand of RJWJ010000980.1, from coordinate 119,895 downwards.
AAAAAAAAAAAGGAGAAAACAGCAAGAGAGGAAGAAAAGAACAAAAGACCTAAAAAAGTAAGAAAACAATGAAGAAAATGGCTATAGTAAGTTCTTACCTATCAGTAATCACTTCAAATTATAAATGGATTGAATTCTCCAATCAAATGACAGAATGGCTGAATGGAAAAAAACAAACCCCCCTCCCAAGATCCAACAATATGATTCTTTTATTTATTTATTTATTTATTTTTAATTCAGGATATTATGGGGATACAAACATTTTGGTTATATGTAATGCGTTTGCGGTGCCCAAGCCAGGGCTACAAGCGTGTCCTTCCCCCATACAGTGTGTTCCACTTCCATTAGTTGTGGGTTTATCCCACCCCCACTACCCCCACCTGACAGGATTCTTATCCAACAATATGATGCCTACAGAAGACTCACTTTAGCTTTAAGAACACACTTAGGCTGAAAGTGAAAGGATGGATAAAGCTATTCCATGCAAATAGAGACCAAAAGACAGCAGATGTGGCTATATTTAGATAAAATAGACTTTAAGTTAAAACTGTCACAAGAGACAAACTCATTATATAAAATGTGTTAGTCCATTTTGCATTGTTATAAAGGAAATACCCGGGGCTAGGTAACTTATAAAGAGAAGAAGCTTACTTGTCTAGTGGTTCTGCAGGCTGTGTGAGAAACATGATGCCAGCATCTGTTTCTGGTGAGGGCTTCAGGGAGCTTCCAATTAAGGAGGAAGGTGAAGGGGGAGCAGGTGCTTCGCATCACATGGTGAGAGAGGGAGCGCTGGGCACACCCTTTAAACAACCAGCTCTCACATGAACTCATTACCATGAGGGAGAGGGGCAAAAAGCCACGAGGGATCTGCCCCCATAACCCAAAGACCTCTCAGCCCCACTTCCAACACTGGGGATCAAATTTCGACATGAGAATCGGAGGGGACAAACATTCAAACGGTATCAAGTGATAAAGGGGTCAGTTCTTCAAGAGGCTATAGCAAATGTATGTATACCCAACATTAGAGCACCTAAATATAAAAAGCAAATATTAACAGATACGAAGGAAGCAATTGAGAGCAGTACAGTAATGGCTGGGAATTTCAGTACCCCACTTTCAACAATGGATAGATCATCCAAAGTCAATAAGTAAACGGGACTTGAATAAGGCTATAGAACAAATTGATTTAACAGACATGTACAGGACATTCCATCCAACAGCAGTGGAATACCCATTCTTCCCAAGAGTAGGTGGAGCATTCCCCAGGATAGATCATATGTTGGATCACAAAGCAAGTCTTACCCAATTTAAGAAGATTGAAATCTTATCGAGTATTTTTTCTGATCTTTTCCTGTACGAAGCAAGAAATCAATAATATAAAGTAAATAGGAAAATTCACAAATATGTGGAAATTAAACAACATACTATTGAAAAACCAATAGGTAAAAGAAATCAAAAAGGAAGTAAAAAAATACCTTGAGACAAATGAAAATGGACAAAAAAACTTAGGGGATGCTACAAAGAAGTTCTCAGAGGGAAGTTTATAGCAGTAAACATGTATGTGAAAAAGGAAGACAGATCTCAAATAATCAATCTAACTTTACACCACGAGGAACAAGAAAAAGGAAAAAAACTAAGTCCAAAGTTACCACAAAGAAGGAAATAATAAAGATTAGGGCAGAAATAAATCAAGTAAAATTTTTTTAAATAGGAAAAATCAGCAAAACCAAGAGTTTTTTGAAAAGATAAACAAAATTGACAAAGCCTTATCTAGACTAAGAAAAAAAATCAGGGAAGACTCAAATAAATGAAGTCATAAATGAAAGAGGGGATGTCTCAGATAAAAAGGCTTATAAAGAGACTATTACAAACAATTATATGCCAACAAATTGAATAACTTAGCAGATATTGATAAATTCTTGAAACTTACTGAGACTGAATCATGAAGAAAATCTAAACAGACCAATAACAAGCCAGGAGATTGAATCGGTAAACAGAAACCTGCCAACAAAGAAAAGCCATAAGAAGAGTTTCAGTTTACCTAAAGGCAGATTGACTTGACACTCACTAAAATTCCAAAAGGAAGCAGAAATAGTTTTATTAAATTCAGGTGCAGAGCAGGAATGACTTTGAGGAAATGATAGATTTGTCACTGAAGGAGCAGAAGGTAAAGTCAAGGAATAACAAATTCATTCATGCTAATTACCCTCTCATTTATTCTTGAAAAAAGACCAGATCATTCACTGACTCATAAGACCCTGCTTGCTCTACCTCCTGCCTAGCAGTTTAGCATAACCTCCTGATGTGCGCTTTACTGTGTGGACTCTGGCTTCGCTGGCTTTCTTTCAGTTTCCTGAATGCAACAGATTGCCTCCCACCCCAGAGCCATGGCAAAGGATGTTCTCCACACCTGTAATGTTCTCTCCACCTTATTTGCTAGTCAATTTTTGCACGACCTCATATCTCAACTTAAAATTTGCTAGCTTCACCTATAACAGGTTACTTCTGATATTTAATCTTGCATTATATATCAAGACACAAGAACAGGTTACCTCTGATATTTAATTTTGTTTCCTGTCACTTTTCTTCATAGAATTATGGTAGTTTGTAAATATAAATTCTCTTCCTCCTCCTCAGCCTACTAAATGTAAAGACAATGAGAAAGAAGACCTTTATGATGATCTACTTCCACTTTATTTTAAATATATTTTCTTTATGATTTTCTTAATAACATTTTCTCTTTCCTAGCTTACCTCGTAAGAATACAGTATATAATACATATAACATACAAAATATGTGTTAATCCATTGTTCATGTTGTCAGTAAGGCTTTCAGTCAACAGTAGGTTATTGGTAAGTAAGTTTTTGGGGAGTGAAAGTTTATGCACAGATTTTCAACTGTGTGTGGGGTCAGCACCTCTAAGCCTCATGTTGTTCAGGGTCAACAGTATGTGATTCATGTCTGCCTCCTCTATTAAACTGTAAATTTCTTGTATGCTGGGATTATGTGTCTGCATTTTGTCTCTACAGTTAAGCTTAGCACCTGACACAAATTAAGAACTAAAAAAAATTGAGGTATCAATCAACAACAAACAGAAGGGGGAGTCAAGCTCAAAGTACAGTAGTAAAACTGGAATGAATAAAATATACACAAAATGGAACATTAATGTCCAAAATAGACTGAGGCAGTAAGAAAACATCTATAATTCTGGCCCTCTTGGTTGAAAACATATCCTAAGATGTTGAAGAAGTTGTCCAAGGTGCAGTGTGGTAGAATGAAAAGATTTGCTCTTCCCTGCACATAACTTGTGCATTATATCCTGGTTTTCTGTTGTCTGCTGTACGCTGCTATTATTTATTCTTTACAATATCCTTTTCTTCACTTCGACACAGCCAGGACATAGCTTGCAAACACTCAATGAAAGATAACATCTGAGGGAATAAATCAGTGAATGGCAGTGGTAGAAGTTCTCATCCTGGTCTGAAGGTTCCTCAATCTAAGAAAGAGAGTTTTAAAGGAAATAATGATGCCATCAAGGTATCTAGCACTCTGTGAATCTAAAGCACGACTCAAGACTTTTGTTAACATCATTGACTTTCTTTAATAGCATCGACACATTTCCTGCTGGCAATGGCGAAACTACTAGCTTAGAAAACATCAGAGCCCTTGGAACCATAGTCGTGTTATGCACAAGGCATGCAGATAATGTAAACCTTGCTGCTTGAAGACTAATTGAAGGTCTTTTTATAGTTTGTTTAGATCCAAAAATTAAAGAAAAAAAATCCAAACTTAGTCTTTTTTGTTACCTTTCTGATATAATTTTATTTGTTAATAAACATTGTGAGCCAAGCAGTAGATTTATGAAAGTTTAATCAACTATATCTTTATATGTAATTTAAAATGCTTTTCATCTTTCTTATAATTAATTTGTTAGAAAATAAGTGGACTTCATTTATGATTTGTTTTGTAGAATCAGTATTACTTTGGGGGAAATATTTATGACTATGGGCTCACACAAAAATGTCATATTAAGAAATTACACATGTATGTATATAATTTTCATATTGTACCATTTCAGAAATTTGTGGGCTTCTGCTACACATATGTCCACTTTCGTGTAATCATTTCTTCCTTTTTAATAGAAAGTCCACAGTTTCAGATGTTTCTCTTAATTTTCCTTGGCGAAACAATTGATCATCTTAAATAGAAGGGCAACAGATAGAAAGACTCCATGAGAGATTCACATTTTGTGGGTGAATAAAATAACCTTTCTTCTGGTTTTTATTTTAGCTGGCAAAACACCTGGGATGATAGGTTCTTTGTAGAGGAAAGATAGTGTGGCACACAGATACTTTTATTACCTATTTTTTTTTCCCTGTACCGTATCATAGGCACCTAAAGTAAACACTTTATGGAAACACCAACAACTCAAGCTGATGTACACCACAGTGACATATAAAAGCAACTTGTGCACAGATGAACTGCTCTTGTGTACAGAAGACTGATTTCTGTTCTGGACAGTCAGGATGGCAATTGTATCTGTGATAATAATGGCACAAGGCAGACAGAAGCTATTTTTAAAGGAACTGCCTGAAGGCCAGAGGGTTACTCCCCAGGGAGAAAAAAAAAGCTGCATTTCCATCTTCACTTCTCAGTGTGGAGCTCTGACTTTCCCAGCCCTGCAAACAGTAAAAGCTAAACCTATGCGGATTAGTAAAATATGCCACAGAGAATAACTAGAAAAACACAGCCATACTATTCTGCATAGTGCATTAGCTATAAATCTGTGGTTAACATCTGAGCAGCTTCATGTGGCAAAAAGAAAACTCAATACAGAGAAAGTATAACTAATTACCCTTAATCTATTGCATTGTTACCAATTATTTCCTCTGAACAATGTATGCCCCTACCAACTACACAAATCATAAATGATGTATAATAGATTGGAAAACACATTCACAAACTAGTGATATTAAATCCTCAACCCAAAATATAAATCCTTTGCTCTTTCCTATCCCTTTGCTTTTGGCATTTGGATTCTAATTTTATTCATTGATTTGCAAACGTGGATTTATCCCTTGGTTAATAGTCTTCAAAAGTAAAAAGCGTATCTCTAAGCAACAAGAAAAAAAGGAAAGACAACAAAAAAATCCTTTAGCCTGAACCAGGTTTAAACTTATTCTTTCAAATAAGTTAAATTTTAAGTAGTCTAATTACTCTATAAATGACTCCTTTTCTTCTCAAACCTCCTATCAAATAACAAGAAACGCCTGTGAACAAAGAAGAGACTAATTGGGGATCGAGTGAAAATTTCATAAACACAGTATGCTTTTGAGCCTAACTATTTCAGAGGACTCAGGGAACTGTTCATTCAGTAGAGTAATATCCTTTATTTGGTGTCATTCTTCACGCTTTGTATGAAGAAATCACTGCTGTTAAAATGCTTACTAACAGAAGAGAAGTTGAGATGGAGATTATTTAAGCTAGTAGAGTTAAAAGCAAAGGTTGATCATGCCTATCAGAAAAAATGAGGCTTTTAAAAGTCAGGCATTAAACAGAGTTACTTTGTGTAGAAACCTATTGTTCTGGAGAGGTGGATGCCGAAGAATGAGAAAAGGCATCATCACACGCTCCTTTTAAATCTTCTAAAGTTCAATCTTCTAGGCTCTGTTTTCACTTGTTTTGATAATCAAAAGGAATTTTTGCATTGCATAAATCACAGCATGTAATAATACTAGACATTTATTGAGCATTTCCATTTTCAGCTTTAAAACCATTAAACAAACACACATATAACTTATAATGATTGACTTTAAAAATCAATAGTACCTACTAGTTACTGTCCTTGTTGGTCGTTATTGCCTTTACAGATCAACCTCTTGAAAGAACTTCCCAATTCATTTTCTCCAATCACTAGCTGCTTCTCCATTCTTCAAATTACTGCAGTTGAGCTTCTGTGTCTCAAACTAAAATCCAATGATCATTTTGCCAAATACAGTTGATACTTTTTATAGCCTAGTATGTAAAAAATTGGATAAATGCTTCATAATTCAGGAGTATTCTCCCTTTGTACCCCCACTCCACTTGCCATCTCCCAGTCAAAAACTGCCAGTCACTTAGTGTCTCTCTTCCCATTCCTCTTACTGTGCACGTATATGTGTATATACATGGTGTAGGTGGTTTAGTCTGCTCTCCACTCCTCACCTTTTAATCCCTTCTCATATCTCTCTCCATGTAGGCACATCAGTGTGGGTGGGTCTGCTTCATTCTTTCTAATGACTGTGCTCCAGATACTCCTTAATGTATGCAACTTTTCTATTGATGACATTTGTGTTTTTAACACTTTTTAAAACAATATTTCAGTGAATACTTTTGAATGGGGTTGGTGAGTCATAAACAATGCACTTTTCAAAATTTGCAGATACTGCGAAGTCACTACCAAAATCATTCAAGTTCTTTCACCCACAGCAAATGAAAAATTTGCATCAACATTCTTATATCTGAACCACACTTCTTTTTTATTGACTATCTCATTGTGAAAAATATTTCACTATTAGTGAAGTCAGTCACCTTTTCATGTATTTGCTGGCTATAAAAACCATTGCTTTCCACTTTGTAATTTTTGTTAATTTTCTTGTAGCATGGTTTGCCAATCATATTGGCTTATGGGAGACTTTTAGTCTAAGGGAACTTAATCTTTTATCATTTATGTATTTCAAATATTTCTTCCATTATGCTGTTGATTTTTAAATTTTTTAATGGTATATTGTGTTATATATGAGTTTTTAAAAATTTTATATAATCATATTTGGCAGTATTTCCCTTTATTAGAACTATATGACTTGTTTCTGAAGGTCATAGAATATTACTTTATAGTTTGTTCTGCTATTCTATATCTTTGATCTATCAGGACATTACTTTCATTCATACATATGTGTATTTGTATATGCACGTGCGTGTGTGTGTGTGTGTGTGTGTGTGTGTATTGACAATCAGGGTTCTAATATTTTTCTCCTAATAGAAATATAGTGTTCTAAGCCATTTATTGAATTATTTATAATTGCTTAGTGATTTTTAATATTATCTTTATTATAAAAGTTAGCATATTTCACACATCTATTTGTAGACTATTTTTTGTCTTGACTAGTCTTAGCTCTGTATCAATACTGTATTATTTTAATTTTTACATTTTAGTAATTCATTTTGGTAATCTTGATAACTGGTAGGGTATATCCATCTATATTATTTATTTTCCAATACTTCTTGCTTAGTTATTTTAATATTTTTGTTTTTAATCTTTGAATTAGCTTATCAAAGTCCCATGAAAATCTCTATTTGGACATTGTGATGTAGTTTGGAATGTGATTACTTTTAATCACTTATGGATATGATTCAACCTTATTTATATCAAGAACTTCTCAAAGTTTATGTCCACCTATCACATTTTTCCTTTAATTATACAATTCTTGCTGTTATTTTGTTGATTTTTTGATGAAACGGGAATTTTAGAGTGTGACCAGCCCAGCGCTTTGATCTGATTCCCCCTCTTGCTTCACTCTATGCATTAGGTATTACTGACCACATCTTCCAGGGTCCACAAAACCTTCTGGGACTCCTCTTATGTCTCTGACACTGTTTATCAGTTTCTTCACAAGTGTTCTCTTAATTTACTCAAAATCCTGCTCTGATCTCTCTACTGAGAATAGGATCCTGTTTATCTGCTGGATGTCTCTTCTAAAGTAACATCTCAAGTTTAACACGTCTGATGCAGAAATTACAATCTTCTGAAGAGATATACCACTTTAAACCCGTCCTACTTGCTCTGTCCCTTAGATATCTCAGTGAAAGATATCAGGAAACTTCCTCTCAATCCTTTCTCACTGCTAAACTTGCACAGTTGTCTTCTCTGCTAAACTTACACAGCAACTTCTTTATTTCTTCAAATCACCACTGTCCTCAAAATTGGCTTACCCATCAAGATACTTTACTCCACTGCCATAGAGTGAGCCATTAAAAATGTACATCTGACTATATAATTTCTCTGTCTTTGTAAAAAATTTTGTATTAGTGTATTCTGCATTGCTATAAAGGAATGCTTGAGACTGGGTAATTTATAAAGAAAAGAGGTTTACTTGGCTTATGGTTCTGTAGACTGTACAAGGAGTGTGGCACCAGCATCTCCTGGTGAGGTCTTCAGGGAGCTTCCAGTCAAGGTGGAGGGTGATGGGGAGCAGGTGCATCACATGCTCAGATGCACAGAGCCACAAGAGTGAGAGGAGGAGGTGCCAGGCTCTCTTAAATAACCAGCTCTCCTCTGAACCAATAGAGCAAGAACTCACCTATTACCATGGGGAAGGCACCAAGACATGAGGGTAGATCCCTCATGACCCAAGCACTTCCCGCTCTGGGCCCTACCTCTAACAATGGGGATCAAATTTCAAAATGAGATTCAGAGGAGCCAAATAGCCAAACTATATCAGTGTCCTTAGCTCCTAATCACCTACACTAAAGTATGAGTTTCTTGGTCTTGAATTCAAAGGTCTCTATTGTCTGATCCTTGCCTGTTTCTCCAGGATTATATGCTGCTCCACCCAGGTCTCCATTCCAAATAGTTAGGTATGTAAATATTCTTCCAGATTCCCAAATACACAAAACTCTACCTATGTCTACACCTTTTCTTTGTTAATCCTTCTGATTGGAATGCTTCTGTTCTTTCTTTTCCTCAAGACTACTTCCTGTGCAAACTCCAAGACCTAGTTGTAGCTGAATCTTCCATTAATCACACTGCTCAATCTGTGGTAGGTGTGCCTCTATTAAGCACCCTACAGTTACTTCAGTATAGCACCTGTTATATTCTAATTGGTTATTTTACTTTTTCCTCCTCTGTACTCTGAACTCCTTGAAAACAGTACTGAACTTCTTGTCTCAGTTTCTAAAGCACCTATCACAGTTCCTACCACATAATATTTAGTAAATTGTCTAATGAATAAATAGATAAAATTAAAGTGATTGATATAGTTGAGTGTAAGTGAAATAAAATAACCACTCAAGGAGGCTACCCAATAAGAAAGCCATAAGATATTATGGAAGTCTTCCTGGAAAATAACCACCACTGCCATCAGTATCGTAGGGTGGCTCTGACCTGGGGTTTCTTGGGGTTTTGCCTCCAATTATCAAAAGACTATCTCAAACATTTAAGATCACAGGAAATTACAGGAAAATGTTACTTGACTTCAGAGATAGTAAAATCTGCCTCTGGGATTGCGCGTTTCATGTTTATGTCTGAGTGTTTTCAGAAGTTATTATGACCAATGAGGACTCAAAAAAGAATATGTGTTTCCATTCCTACCCTACCAAAATTTAGAATTAAAACCTATAAGCCCAGTTTCCTTTGTATTTCTTTTCTCATTTGGGGGGAAGTACCATTGGCTAACAGGATTAGAGATCTTGCTGAAGATACAAGCTGGGCTTTTAACTATCTTCATCAGTTTGATGTGTCAATAAGGAATGCCATTGAGATACTCAAAAGCGACTGGACCCAGAGAGTACATTAGATCTATAGAATAAAGGAAAAGTCAATGCAAGAAATAAAGATAAATGTAATACAGAATTTTTAAAAAAATGTTAGTTACAGTTATATGGATTTTTTTTGGCACTATTTAACAATTTGTCATGTTATATTAATAATTTGGCTTATTTATTTATTTTTAATTAGTTAGTCCACTACTTACCAAAGGAAAACTACCTCTACCTACTTATTCTTGGAAGGTTTTCAAAAGTGGGAGCAGCTCTTCCTATTTATTTACTATTTGCTTATGCATTCCTCAACTTGCTTTTCCTCTGTTACAATTTCTACTAAAGTAGAATTAAGATGACCTTGACTTCCATTTCAGCAATGCATGTGACAGTTTCACTCAATGATATTAATTTACAATTCTCATCCCTATTTTTTGTAGAAATGTGCCTTTGTCTAGGTCACAGGGGGATCCCCAAGCCATACCCAGGAAGCCTTTGCGGCTAATGATGAAGATGCCAAGTCAAATGTGCTCCAGCCAGAGATTTGTGGTCGTATAAGTGGGGCCCTTGTGACCCTGTGCTCTTAGAACGCCGGGGGGCGAGCTTGGTGAAGAAACAAGGTTTCTGTGGGTCTGAGGGCTAATCTTGGCTCAGGGAGTAAGGTTAAATAAGTACTTGAATAAATTTAGAGGGACCTGTGATATTTCCTGCAAAAAGAGTTGCTCTGCCAGCTTCTATACTCATAATATTACTGGCTACTCGATTAGGGATTAAAAGATTATAGAGTCCTTCAATTTTGGAAGTTTTTCCTATATGCTATTTAGCTTATTTCACATATCTGCATTTGATAGGAATAAACAGTTCATCATCTTCCACTTCAGTCTCCTACATAACCTACATCTATACTAAGTAACCATGACCAGACTTGCTAAATGGATAAGAAAGGCTTCTAGAAGGATTTTTCAAGGCATCACGTGAAACTATTTAAAAGCCAACAGATTCTGCAGACAGCAATGTCAGTTCCTCTGACACTCCAGGGGATTCACACCCCTGAAGAAATTTGTAAATGTGAAACAGAAGCCCAGAAAGTGTACAGTGCAATGACAAAAGCTATCACTATCCCAAATAGCCTGAATAGGAGAAGGAAGTTGACTTTACATATTCTGATACAAACATAAATTGAGTGGCCTTGCCTTAGTCTCATTACCTTTTTTATTTTTATGTTTTGGTCTCATGATTCCATACATTGGGTTTTTATGGAAAAAGAGTAGGAATGTGTTCAGAAGGGATGACGATAGTGATAAAAATCAGAAACTTAATGGTTGTAGTATTGGCTCCTAAATACTGCTATTTCCTCTGCCCTCTGAATTCCATTTAAAAAGGGAGAGTCCCAGGAGATAGGTTACTCTGTCTCTCAGAAAACTTAATTAGGTTTGGCTTCTTACTTACCACCACTGTGCTCTAATTCTGTAGAATTAGATAGCAAAACAAGTTCTGTCTGCACTGAGAGCCTATAGGCAAGCTGAACTACTCAAGTTGAAGACCAAATGGACAAATCCCAAAAGAAATTGCTTTACATTTCAACAGGATGGGAAAAAATTTATTGCAGTATTAAAATAAAGTGCTAAAAATGTATTTTTTAGGAAGTCTGCGGTGATTTTTGTCAATCTGACTTCTATCTGCATAAAGAATGCAAAATTTCCATACAGAACTTGCTATTAACAGAATAAAATTTGTTTTCTAAATTCTCCTTTAGTGTAACCTGTTTTTAAAAACAATTTGGCTTTTCGTCTCCAAGGGTTGAGAAAATAAGCCAACAATTTTCTTCTACAGAAGTCTTAGAAAGGTTTTCAATAGTCTTTAACTTTCTGCAATGCCATTAATTAAAATTAACTCTTTGGGGAGACTTTAGGAAGAGTATTCTTAAATTATAGAGGTGCTACCACATGTTAGGATTTGTTTGTTTATTTAGGTCTTAAATCTCTATGAAATATCACTGTTGGAAAATGTCAGTGTATTGATTATTTTCCCAAAATGATACCATACCCTTTTATTAGACCATATCCAGGAGGCAATGAAGATTTATCCTATCCGATATGACATTCAGAATAACAGTCTAGAAAACTAAGAGAAAAAAAAATCCAAGAGCTATTTCAAGTAATGGTATGTGACCTTAATAATCACTTATATCAGTTATCTGACTGCAAAAATATTTATTGGTCATAAAATTTTGCTTTATTTAGTAAAATCATTGAGATTAGTCTAAGATTAGACATTATATCATATTCCTGTACTATTTGGAGCAGCACCTTTAAACACTGAACAATCTATAAATGTTAGCTTATGTTAGTTGTGGAAAGCTTAAATAGAAAGAAAAAAATAATAAAATAATAATTACATTGGAAAATCAAAAAATGTTAAAATAATAAGCATGATATAAATGATCAAAGTGATAAGATCTTTGCCTTTAAGAACCTAAATCCCCAAAGAGGGTGTCTTTGATGGTGCTGCCCCTAACAAAGCTGAAGGACATGATAAAGAAAGGGAGCGGAGTACACCCACTGAGATGTGAGAGGGTAGATTTAAATCCAGCAAATCTAAGATGCAACACAGCCCTCTCCCACCCACAACCTATTAACAGCACTGATATGCCTAAAGCTTGGAAGTGCAGCCAAAGTACAACAGAGGAAATCCTTTTCTCCACCAATACCCTCTTCCTTAGCTTACCTCCTTCACATTTTTGCCGTTTTTTTCTTTCTTTTCTCTTTGTTTTTTGGAGGTATCAAATCCGAGAAGCATAGTTGTAAATTATAGACTCCTGAAATGAGTTGAATTGTGTCTCCCCAGAATCCATATGTTGAAGTCCTAACCTACAATACCTCAGAATGTAAGCTTATTTGGAAATAAGGTGGTTGCTGATGTAATTAGTTAAGATGAGATCATACTTCATGGAATAGAGTGAACTCTTAATCCGATATCATTTCACTAGCATTATAAATAAGAAGGAGAAATTTAGACGCAGACACACATGCAGAACACCAGAAGCTAGAGGAAAGGCATGGAACTGGTCCTTCTTCACAGCTCTCAGGAGGAACCAACCCTGCTGATATCTTGATCTCAGACTTCCAGCCTTCAGAATTAAGAGACACTAAATTTCTGTTCTTTCAGCCACACGGTTTGTGATACTAGTTTATGGTAGCCGAACAGACTAATAAAACTCAAAACTCTCTTGCTGTAGACTCCCTAAGTCACATTTTCCCAAGTTCTCTGATCACCAGAATTGTTTGCGCAGCTTTTAAAAATATAGAGTCTATTTCTGAAGGACATTTTCGTCAGATTAAAAAATATGTATATATAGATTCCAGTGGAAGTTGCCACAGCATATTTTGATTCAGTATGTTTGGGAATTCTTGTTAAACAACAACAAAAAAAACAACAAGAAAGCTAGATAAAAACTCTGGTCTGTGATTGTGATGCAGAGTCAGATTTAAGAACCATTACTCAAGGAAATAGTACAGAGAGAATTTTTTTTAATGTCAAAAAAACTGGTTCTGTGATTCTAGTTTATTTGTGATTTAGTTAGTGAGCTTAAGAAAAAATATTTTTCACTTCTGGGCTTCAGTTTTCTCTTTTGCAAAGTGAGGAGATTGGACCTTATTGTAACAGGAAGAAATTTGTAGTCAAAGTTGCTTTTGCTCATAGTTCGTCCCTGTTTTGATCAATAATAAGAATATGTCCAATGTTTCCTCCATCATTGTGCATGTGGCAGTCCATTTCCTGGTGTAGGTCGGAGTGCCCAGGAAATGGACTCTCATTTGAAGACTTGTGTGCAGGCAGCTTATTGGAGAGTGAGGAAAGTTTCTCAGTGCTACTTCTGTCTGCTGGACCTGAGGCAACATCTCAAAATATGTCAAAGGAATATATTAGGGTAAAATATTCAGATTTCCTTCACTACCTTGTCATAAACATATCTCCCAGCCTTCTTTCCCCCCTCCCTTCATTTTCCCCCACTCCTTTCTTTTCACTTCTTTCTTCTCTTCCTTCTTTAGAGTGTGAATTATGTGCCAGCACCCGTGATAGGCTCTTGGGGTACAGAAATGAGATAAACTACTCTTCCTTTAAAGAGCTCACAGTGGGCAAATAAAGTGAATAAGTACATAAGCACATACATACACACATAGATAAATGAGTGAATGCAATATAGTACGATAAGTAAAATAGCAGAGGAACATACAGAGAAAAAGGAACAAACTTACCGTGGTCCTGAAAAACTTTACAAAGAAGATAATGTCCTAACCTAACTAGGATGAGAAGGTTGTTTCCATGTGGCAGAGGGGTAAGGGATCAAGCTTCAGAGACATAAGAACAAGATCCAGTAGGTTGGGCTGCATTACTAGGGTTCTTTGGTTTGATTATTTTGGCAAAAAAAGCAGAGTGGTGATTTTTATAGTTGTGGCAATATCAGGATGGTATATGTTTGTGTAAATGTACACATGCCTGGGCCAATAGAATTCTTATAACAGTTATTAGGACAGTGTGATTGTTAATGTGGTGTCAACTTGAATGGGGCATGGGGTGCCCAGATTAAACATTGCTTCATGGTATGTCTGTGAGGGTGTTTCTGGATAAGTCTGACATTTGAGTTGGTAGACTCTATATGGTAGGATAGATGTCCCTCTCCGATGTGTATGGGCATCATCTGATCTGTTGAGAGCCTGGATAGAATAAAAGGTGGAAAAAGGAAGCATTTGCCTCTTTTTTCCTGACTCACTACATCTTTTCTGGCTCTTGGACCAGGATTTACATCATGGGCTCCCTTGGTTCTCAGGCCTTTAGACTCAGACTGAAGTACACCACTGGCGTTCCTGAGTCTCCAGCTTACAGGCTTCTCAGCCTCTATCATCATATGAGCCAATTCCCCATAATAAGTCTCCTTTTGTGTTACACTTACATTTTGTTGGTTCTATTTCCCTGGAGAACTCTGACTAATACAGGGGTTTAGATAGGATTGCAGTCCAAGACACAGGAAGTAATTCTAGAATTGTAGGTAAGAAATTACAAAAAATTATAGCAATTGTCTCTTATAAAGACTTAGAGGGAAACATGTCAGGATTTAGTGACTGATCTATGAAAGCAAGAAAAAGTTAGGAGGCATGGCTTAGACTTCCATTCTTACTTGGAAGACTGAATGGGTAAAGGTCATTATTCAAAATACACACCTTAGAGAAGCAAAAACCACGTTGGGACCCATTAAATTTGCAGTACGTATAGGAAAGTTTAATTTGTGTATTCTTTTTTTTTGTTTTTTTCATGGAAAATTTATTTTTCCCTGCACATTTTTTCACAGTTGTCTTAGATATGGCAGCATAGCAGCGTAGCCTTGTTTCTGGTGCCCTGCGAGATTGTTGCTGTTTTGAAGGAGTGATATAAAAGGTGTGTAGCATGCTTCCTGCAACACTCAGCATGCTGCTTCTTGTAAATAGATCCACATACCTTTGGGTGAGGATTTACTATGAGCTACCCTGAAGTTATCCATAAATAGACAATGACAGATTTTTCAGCAAGTTGTCACCTATTTTCTTCCTACTTTCTCACTATCATCAAGTATAGCACCTCTGACTTTAAAGTGTTTCACAAATAGTAACTCACTTATCTTCACACCCTTCCTGTGAAATACAATTCTGATGAGAAAACCTGCTATATTTTGAGAGGCAGGTGAGGAGAAAGAAAAACAGAGACAATTGCTTTTCTCTTTCCTGAAGGCCAGAGGGGAAAATTATTGCAGGAGTCTTCATTTCAGGTTTAATTATTTCAGAACCTGATTCCTCACAATTTTAATGCCTTGTAATCATTTCTTCACTACATCTCTAAATCTCATCAAATTATCAATTACAAAATTAACCCTAATAGTTCTTCAAGCCAGAAAATGTAACATTTCTAAATGCCATAGCCCAGTGTTTCTTTCTTTTGTACCTCAAACAAAGGAAAAGAGGCTATACTTTTTTTTGAAAACCTTGAGTAGCATCTCAAGTCCTATTCTAACACCGGTTTATGGAATAGAGTTTTGAGGAAAACCATGGTCAGATAAGATTTCTAAAATAATTTATTTGCAAATTGTTTGTGACATATACATACACTGCATGAGCATTTTCAATTTCTCTCGTTTATGAAAAGAAGACTCAGAAGTCTGATGGGCTCATTTATCTTTGAACCCAAGACTATATCATTCTTAATGTTCTCATCCAAGAATTTCTGCTGCTTAACATATTGATTGACTCAGAAATAATACAACTTTTTCAATTTGTGTATACCAGGGGAAACACATGCTAATTAAGCAGAGTTCAGATTTTTAGATGGTCATAGAACTTGGTTGTGCTGGTGTACCGTGGTCATTATTCCATGAATGACTTTCAAAACACATTGTGCTCTACATTAAAGCATTGAACCTCACATATTTACTAAGAGTGATGCACTTAGCAACCAGAATACAGCTGGGAAGGTCCTGGAACTAAAGAAAAGAGTAGAAAATGTGTGATCACAAGCAATAGTCCCTATTACTGTAAAGTTTGAGCTTAGGTTGACCTGTATAGCCAAGCATGCCCAGTGTTTCAAAGAGCTATGAATTCCCATTCCATTTCTATCTCTTTCTCACTGGGTAGCTTTGAGTATCAGTGTCCTCTCTGATACTATATCCTTCTATGCAAATATTAAATAATTAGGTCAGCAAATTCTTTCAACAAGATTATTCTTTTATAAGGGCATTTCTTAGTGTACACACTTAGAGAGTACTTCTCCGATTACTTCCCAGCAAATCCTGTCTCTATGCAGTGGCTATCACCCCAGCCGCGTGTGGAGTGTGTTCAGAGCGATGGCACGGAAATCTTTTCTTTACAGATTGCACAAGACATGTAGGTTTAAGTTTTGACATTTCCTTTAATTATGGGCCATAAAAACATTAATGTATATACAACTATTACATATCCATAAAGTTAAAAGAAAAAAATGAAGATTATAATTATTAAAAACATTATTCTCAAAATAGACCAATTGGTAAGACCTTATTAATTCACATAACAATTGCATTATTCTTTCTTGTCATAGACTCTGATCTATATGAGGGCTGGGGTTATGACTTGTGGCACCTACATGGATCTAGAAAGCTTTGTATAAACCCAGAGAGCTTTTGTTTTATTTCTCTCACTATGGCTATGCATTATAGGGTTTGAACTATTAATCTCTAAACTGTTCCCCTCCCAGTCAAGACAAAAAAAGAAAAAAGAGGAAAAAAAACCAGTTCATTGAATATTTAGCAAGCAGTTTGCCATCAGTAAAAATATACCATTTTAACTAAAACAGAAATATTTGGAGTGTGAAATTGTGATGGATAGGAGATTGAGAAGTTGACCTGAAGAATTAGGTCTGATATAATTTCCTAAAAACCAACATGCCTAGGCCTCTGAAAGACCCAGAAGGAACAAAGTGTGTTGAAATAAATTTACTGTACAAACACCTCAGGGATTATTATTAGCAAGTCGATTTCAGACATATTTTCAGGGAATATTATAAATAGAGGCAAGATGTTGAGGTATCTAAAGTATCTATTACCATTAAACATTTTAAATAACACAAAATTCTACAAAGTAAACTCATTCAGAGCAAGTAAGATTGTCATACATTTCTGGGGGAAATGTAAAATGGTACAGCCACTGTGAAAAACAATTTGACAGTTTCTTGAAAAGCTAAACACATACTTACCATAAGACTAAGCCCTCCTACTCCTAGACATTTTTCAAGAGAAATGAAAACCATGGTCATGCAAAATACTTGTATCTGAGGGTTTGTAACAGTTTTATTCATAATCACCAAAAGCTGGGAACAACCAAGATAACCTTCACCCAGTGAATAGATAAGTATACTGTGGTACATGCATGCAATGGAATCCTACTGAGTAATGAAAAAGAACAAACTGTTGATTTATGTAAAAACATAATGAATATTATTAAATGCATATTTCTAAGTGAAAGAAGTCAGACACAAAGGCATCTGCATTGTAGGATTCAAATCGTGACATTTTTGAAAAGGCAAAACTGTAGGACAGAAAACTGTAAGATGCACAAGTGATGTTCAAGAATTGGAGTAGATGGAGGGACAGCACAAGGGAATTTACTGGGTTGATCCAGCTGTTCTGTATCACGACTGTGATGGTAGATACAGAACTCTGCATTTGCTGAAACCA
The DNA here is from genome assembly GCA_004363605.1 of Indri indri. Lineage (NCBI taxonomy): Eukaryota > Metazoa > Chordata > Mammalia > Primates > Indriidae > Indri > Indri indri. The sequence goes on along the minus strand of RJWJ010000980.1, from coordinate 102,143 downwards.
GTAGAACCATATATGACGAAGAGTGATTTTACTGTATTCCCAAAACAGAATGGAAACTATACCAAATGAACTAACTGTATTACTGATGAATAATAATAATACCCTGAAGGGGCATATTTCCTAAGCTTTGTCAACTATGAGAGCCTAAGAGCAATGGCAGGAATGAGTGTATCATATTCCCAGATCTTGGTTTCTAAGTCCATTGCCAATAAAAGTAATCTTGGAGAATTGGTACATTCCAGAAGTGGTGCTGACAAAATTAGCTGATGAGCCTGGAACATATTGTGGTGGTACAAAGTAAGGACATGCTCAAAAAAAAAAAAAAAAAAAAAAAAAAAAAAAAAAAAAAAAAAAAAAAAAAAAAAAAAAAAAAAAAAAAAAAAAAAAAAAAAGCAAAGCGCAGGGGACGTCTCAAAGGGGCTTGTAAACCAGCCTGGAAGAGCTCCCAGTACCACAAACTGAAACATTTTAGACTGAAACCAATAATATTGGTAATTTATGACTCCAAAATAAAATAAGTATCTAAAATTCCATACTGAAATAATACAAAATTGAATGCATAGATAAATGGGCATGAAGACACAGCATTTTCTTATGAAGAATTTCAACTAATAAATGCAGAAGGAAGATAAAAATAGAAAGTCACCATACAGGGTAGGAGCCATCAATGGATGCAAAATTATTAACCAAATGTTTAAGGAGAAACAGGACACTTGCATGGTCTCAAACTATTTATTACAAAGGAGAAAAAAAAAAACAGTGTATTTTTAGTCAAGAAACTAGGCCATCGTCACCTTAATCTTAATCTCATCATCATAGTTAATTTCACCAGGACTAAGTCATACTGACATCATGTATAGTTTAATATGATGCACTGAGAAGGTTATACTACCTCTGTGGTATTCTTGTTAAAAACAAATATTCAGCCTTAATGACAAACCTGAGAAAACATCAAACAAACCTAAATTGAAGGACATCCCTCAAATTAACTGGCCAGTACTCTTTGAAAGTGTTGAAGAAAATAGGAAAAATAAAGACAATGGAAATGTCACAGATTAGAGGAGATTAAGGAGACATAATGATGAATTGCAATGCCAAATCCTGGATTGGAATCTAGAACAACAACGATAAAACTATTAGTATAAAAATTTGTGAAATATGAATAAAGACCATAACTCAGTTAATAGTATTATACCAATCAACACTAGTTTATAAATTCTGATAATTGTCCTATGTACATAAAGATTTTATAATTAGGGGGAACTAGGTGAAGGGGAATATGGTGGGAAACTCCACTGTATTTTTTCAGTGTTTTTATAAATCTAAAATTATTTCAAAAATAAAATTTAAAAATGTAAACATGGTTATTATATAATATGATGAGAAACCAGACCATTAGCTAATATTGATCATTGTGTATGTGCCAATGCAATACACTTTCTGTGAGATTTAATGGATCTATTACATGAAGTTGAAAAACAATTTTTGGCAAATTCAGTTTTCTTTTGGATAGAAAACACTACATGGAATTGTGGAAATGGTATAAGACTGGATCCTCAAGAATGGAGTACGACTAGCTCTTTGCTTCCTTAGGGTCCTTAAGATCTGTCAATGGTGGTCATTTAACTGACCTCAAAACATAGAAAAGATGCAGAGAATGACAGTTCAGTCCATGAACCCGAGGTGAGACTGCTTGTGCTTGAATTTTGGCTCCGTCACTTGCTAGATCACCTTGGGCACATTACTTAATCACTCCACGTGTTAGTGTTTTCATCTGTTCATTGGGGGAAGAAAATAATAGTACCTACCTATTAGGGTTATTATAAAAAATTAAGTGAGATAAAATTTTGTCACGTACTTAGGACAGTGCCTGGCACCTGGTAAGCTCAATATAAATATTTTAAAATTTAAATTGGAATGGGAGTGAGAAAAATAGAAAATAGAGTCTTAGAAACTCCAAATTAGTTTTGGGTAGATAGCACACATACAGGCATGGTTTTAAAACACTTTGCCAAGCAATATACAAACAAGCACAAATTAGCTTTGATGTAAAGAATAAGTACTCAAAATGCTGAGGGAGTGATCCCAGTCAAGTGGTGTTAATCAGGGAATGCTAAAGATAAATCATTTTTTTCATAAATATTATGTATCTACTGAAGCTGTTCTCAAGGGTACTTCATCATTTTTAATAAAGATGAATTACATTTCATTTTTGAATAGTTAACAAATTTCGGTACTAATAGCAAGCACAAGTATTTGCTTCACTTAATATATTTGAACCAGCAGCTTTGTAAGTTCTATAACTTTTGCAGTTGTGCACACCCACCCTTATTGCAATTATCACCTCTTTTGGCGATTTAACCTCAACTCCTGATCTCTCTCCCAACATATAATATGCAGTTTCTACCTAGTTACCCTTCAAATGCCTTGATCCTACAGATTTAAAATTGAAGTTCCTTATATTTTCCTTAAACTTAATCCTTTCCAGACAATTTTTTTCAATTACATGGATGTGTAACTTCACAGTCATTTGGAACTCAATAGGCCAATAATTCATATAACTTCTGCATTTGTTAGTTGATGAGAAAAATATACTGAACACTGACTAATGCCAGACATTTTGCTTACTGCTAAGGATGCAACAGGGAATAAGATATTGTTCCTGGACACAAGGAAGTGTAAAGTAGGTAGAGGCTTCCTAAACATTTCATCCTTTCTCACATCCCAATCTTACTTGCTCTTGGGCAGGGCCATGAGACTAGTCCTGTGGGCTGTGGACAGAAATGACACGTGCCATCTTGAGCTGAGGCAGTGAAAGGCCCATGTGCAATTCTCCGACAATTCTTGATAAGTCATGGTGGCCGAGAAAGCCATGCTTTCAACAGAAGCTGAAATATATTTAAATGTAGGAAGTTCATTTGGGAAAATCCCATCAGGAACAAAATGTGAGGGGGTGAGGGAAGGATTGGGCAGATGGAGAATAAGATGCATTCACAGCAAAGCATTCAGCCAATCCCACCGGGATTCCTGGAGGTCAGAGTGCTTTGAGGGTTGTCCCAAGGGGAGGCAAAGGTGCTGATCCTTTGCCCTCCTTTATCAACCAGTTGTTAAACATGGGCTGCTCCCAGGACTAGGTGGCTACCTTTGGCCTAAGCACAGGGAATTTACTGGGTGTGGATTCAGCTATGAATCTTCAGAAGGCTACACTCTAGGTAGCTGAAATGAGTATCCTGGTGGTAGGAAGGGGGAATAGGGACGCTGCAACACACCAACTAGTGTATTACAGAAACTCTGTTAGCCTGTTGTTGGGGTTGTTACCAGAGTTGGCTGTTACAAATAAAGCTACTGTGAACATTCATGTACAAGTCTATGTAAAGCCATTTGCTTTTACTTTCTTAGGTAAATACCTAAAAATAGCATGAATTACATTTGTAACTTTGAAAAAAATCAAGGGACCTTGTAAGTACATATGTTTTTATTCCCTATTCTATTCCATAAATGTAGTTCTTTATCTTTTTGCCAATAACACATTGTTTTGTTTACTGTAGCTTTATAAATCTCAAGTTCATTTAGTGTGAGTCCTGAAACTGTTCGTGTTTTTCAAAGTTATTTTGACTCTTTCAGTTATTTGCATTTCCATATAAATTTTAAAATTACTTTTTCTATTTCTACAAAACACTGTGTGAGAATTGTACTGGACTTGAGAAGATGTGTAGATGAATTTGTGGAGAAATGACATCTTAACATTACTGAGCTATTCAATCAATGAATATGGTGCATTTTTCCATTTATTTATGTGCTCTATAATGTTTCTTGGCAGTATTGTATAGTTTTCAGTATAAAGGTCTTGTGCATCAGAATTATCTGTAAATATTTCATATTTTGATGCTATTTGAGATGTTATTTAAGTTTCAATTTCTGATTGTTCATTGCCACTATATAAAAATATAGTTATTCTTATATAGTAATGGTGTTTGAATTCTGCAAACTTTAAAAAAAACCTTGCATTCCTGGGTTAAACCCTTCTTAGTTATTTTATATTATCTCATTTACATGATTTTTTATTCAATTTCCTAAAATTTTTAATAAGAATTTGTGCGTATATGTGTGTTCATGAGTGGTATTGGTCTATATTTTTCTTTTTTTGTAATTTTTTTTGAGCTCTGTCACCCTGGTTAGAGTGCAGTAATGCATTGTAGCTCATTGCAACCTCAAACTCCTGGGCTCAAGTGATCCTCCTGCCTCAGCCTCCCAGAGTGCTAGGATTACAGATGTGAGCCACCATACCTTGCCTTTTTCTGTATTGTTTTTGACTGACTTTAATATCATAATAATTCTGACATCATTGAAAGTGACAGGATATTCCCTTATCTTCAATTTTATGGGATAACGTGAATATAACTGGTATTAATCCTTCAAATTTGGCTAAATTAACCTTGAAGACTTCTGGTCCCAGAGTATTTTTAGCAGAAAGTTTTAAATGACAAAGTGAATATTTTTAATAAGATAAAGATAAAGATAATTTTTAATAAGATAAAGATTTTTAATAAGATAAATTCAAGTTATATATATGCAATATATATGTACATATATGTATATGTAAAATGCATATATTTGTGTACATGTATAAGTATACACATACATATGTATTTTTTTTTTTCTTGAGTGAGCATTGGTAGTTTGCATCTTTCAAGGACTTTGTCCATATCATCTAAATTGGTGAAATTTAGTATAAAGCTGTTCAGTATATTCCCTTAATCATCCATTGAGGTCTGTAGGAGCTATAATGATGTCACCTTTTTACTCGTGAAATTAAAAATTGTCTACTTGTTTTTCATTTTTAGTCTATCTAGAGATATATCAGTTTTATTTATCTTCTCAATGAGACAACTTCTGGTTTCATTGATTTTCCTATGTCTTCTGCTTTGTTGTGTTTAGTGATTTACTTTTGTTTGTTTCTTTCTTATGAGAGAAGTTTAGGTCATTAATTTGAACTTTTTTCTTTTCCAATATGGGCATTTAATGATATAAATTTTCTGTAAGTGCTATTTAGCTACATGCCAGAAATTTTGATTTATTCTGTTTACAGTTTAGTTCTGACCAGAATAATTTCTAATTTTTTTTTCATGTCTTCTTTGGATCATGGATAATTTATAAGTCTGTTATTTATTTTCTGAGTAATTAGGGATATCCATATATATTCTTTTTTATTTCCACTGTGGTCAGAGAGTATGCTTTCTATAAATTCAAACATTTTAGATTCTTAAAACTTGTTTTATTACCAAGAATATGGTATATCTAGGTACATGTCTTATGTGTAACTTGAAAATTGTTTATCCTGCTTCTGTTGGGTGGTATATTTTTTAAAGATTGGTTAGATCAACTTAGTTAGGTCATAGTATGTTTCCAGTCATCTGTTTCTTTGTTGAACTTCTAATTTTGTTCATATATTGCTTTTCTGATTTTCTTTAGTTGTATATCTGTTAACATTTCTTGTAGTGCAACTATGATAATGATCAATCTTGCAGCTTCTGTGTATCTGAAAACATTTTTATTTTATCATTTATTGAAAGATATTTCATTAGGTATATACTGTAACTCTCTAGGTTGATGGTATTTTTCATTAACAATTTATAGGTTTTTCTTCACTCTTTTCTATGTTGCATTATTTCCAATGAGAAATTTGCTTTTAATTGTAGCATATTATCTTAGTATATGTGTTTTTCTCCCATAGATGCTTGTTTTCCTTCATTGCCAGTTTGAAGAAACTTGATTTTGAAGTGTCCTGATGCAATCTTCTTCATCTTGTCATTCTTGTGATTTGCCAAACTTTGTGAATCTTCAGTTCGTCGAATATTAATCATTATTCCCATCTATATTTTTGTTTTGGGACTCAAATTACAGATATATTTCACTACTTGAAATTTCTGCACATCTCTGTGATACTCTGTTCATTTTCTTTTATTTTTTGCTATATGTTTTGGTAGTTTTTATTGCTCTGTCTTTAAGTGCACTTATCTTTTTTTCTATGACGCTTAATTTGTCTTTAACTTTATCTGGTATATTTGCTATCTCAGATATCACAGTTTTCACATATTTAGAAGATATGAGGTTTGTTTTTTTTTTTTTTTTGCATATCTCAACTTAAATGTCAATCTTTTCTCTAGCTTCTTGAACATAAGAATACATTGATAATAATACTTTTAACACCATTTTATTATGTCAACTCTAGGTTTTGGTTCATTGATTTTTATCTTCATTTTAGATTATATTTTTCAGCATTTTGCTTGCCTGGATATTTTGAATTTGATGACAAATGTAGTCTTTCCTTTCTGAGTGTTGAATTTATCTGTATTCCTGTAAATATTCTTGAGCTTTGTTCTGGGATGTGGTTAAGTTTTCTAGAGAATGTTTGATCATTTCGGGCCTTGCTATTAATCTTTGTTGGACTGAACCTGAAAAACGTTTAGTCTAGGGCCAGCTTTCTTCACTGCTAAAGTAAAACCTTTGCAATTACTCCATCTTGTACTTCATGAATTATGAGACTTTCTACCTCAGTCAGTGGGAGCGGAAACTATTCCTGGCCCTCTGGAGCTCTATGGATTATTTCCCTAAATCATTTCAATTGCATCTTTTTCTGTACTCAAGGATTCAGCACACAGCTGAAGACCCAAGGAGCACCTCTTCATGTATCTGGAATTCTTTCTTTGGCATCTCTTTCTTCTCCAGTTTCCTGCCTTTCCGTCCTTTGCCAGCTTGGCCTCCCTGAACTCCCAAGTTTGTGCAACACCAAGAGGTCTTCAGTCTCTTCGCATTGATTCTTCATATCACCACCACACAGGGCTGTCTGGAGGTATAACATTTGTCAGAGAAATTACAGTATAGGAAAAGAAAAAATTTCTTGAAACTGTGATAAATGGGACTTTTCCCATTGTTCAAAAGCAATACATTGGAAATTCAGTGTCTTCACAGAGAGTCCTCTGGTGGGCACACCTTGGTCCCCAGCACTTCCCCCATGTGTCTCTCCTCGCAGTATTACCTTTTTCCCATTGTTACCAGGTGGTCCCTCATCCATGCAGTTATCTTTTGACCAAATCCTCCCCATAATCATAGGGATTTATGTCATCCTTTAGAAAAACCCTCCTACATGGTTTCAATGTTCAATCTAAGAGAAGTTACATATGGGTCAGTCACAGGATGGGTATGGGAGTGGTTACCTTTGAAACTCCAAATTCAGAAGATTCATTTATGGAAAAGAAGGTGGAAGAAGAGGGGTGAGATGTGGATACTATAAATCTCAAGCACAATTGTGTGTGGGTGTAAGTTTGCCATGGCCTCTTCTGTCGGTATGTTATAGAAATTTTTCTCTTCTGATTGTTTAGTGAGACCTGTGAATCTCACACACACACATGCACACACACACACACACACACACACACATGCACACACATACACACACACATTTCTTTACAAAGGACAAACTTTCTCGGAGATAATATTGCCGAAACCCATTAGAAGAGACAGCTTTTCCTAACTGCTCAAAGTTTTATTATTTTACAAGGCAACCACTCTCCAGTGGAGTACAACATTATGCACCAAAATGTTATTTCTTTCCTCTCTTCCTGTCTGCCCCTGCAACTTTTATAATTGGGCCACTTGGGTGCCCAGGAGAAGAATGATTCCCTGTACTGAGCCATATTTTTCTTAATAAAAAGTATTGGCTGTACATTCTGGGCCACATGAAAGGACTTACTCAAATCCTTAGCCAAAGGCTAGTCCTATTCAAAATATTTGTTTGGAAGGAGGAAAAAGAGTTGTTCTATTTTTCAGTTATAAGAAGAAAGAAGCCATCATGGTAAGAATTCATTTGTAGGCAGGATATAAGACAAATGAGGTTTTGACAGGTGGAGGCTACTTTCTCTGTTAGTAAATCTGAGGTCATCCGCTAAAATGATTTGGGAGATGATAGGCAAATGGAAGACAGTGGCAACAGTGGAAACAGTCATTGTAGGGCATGAGAGGGGGAGGTGATGAGGCTTATCATAAGTTCTTCTAAATGACACAAGTGGGTCCAGTTGAAAGTAAAGACTGCATTTGTCATTATAGTAATCTGCGTGGCTATGGCCTGATAGAGAAATGGGAAACACAAATGGTCAGACAGATCTGATATTAAGGGTTTGCAGGGGACTCAGTTATAGACCCAAAAATCGTAAGTGAATAGAGTCACTGCTCAGGGAGTGATTGAAATGTTCAGGGTAAGAGGCCTTCCTCAATAAAAGGGGAGGGGAAGTGAGGCATGTTTCACTTCTTTCCTTTTGCCCCACTGTAACTAACCTAAATCCTGTGGCAAATCCTTCCCAGGGATATTCACACTGCCTTGCATCCCACCACCCCCTGAACCTCTGTGTTCCAATAATAATTAAACCATGGTGTCAGGTTAATCTTCCTATTGCAAGATTTTAGTTAGGAATTCCCTCTGCACAAAAACTTTTAGTGTCTTCCCATTTTCTTTTCCATGTTCTCCATTTCTCTTACTTGCAACTTAATACTCTCACATGGATTGCACTGCTCGTTAGCTCGCAGCTTAATATATGATCACCTCTACTAAATGTGTCACTTTGAGCGAGGTAAGATAGGTGAGTCTCCAGGGGAAATAATCCAATTAATATTGACCCCACACTTCCGCACTATTGGAGGAGAGGCACAATGAGCGATTGATTCTGTTCCGACAGACTGAAGGAGATGGATATAGGAAGGATAATAAAAAGTCACAGCCCTGGCCCTACATTGGGGCATTTTGGTTGCTGGTCCATTTCCCTGTGACATGTGTCTAAGACCTAACTTATTTCTCCAGACGCTTCCCCACGTGTGTTCAGGTGGGAAATCAGGGGACATATGGAGCTAGCTGTGATCCACAAACTTGTTAGAAGTGTTTTAATTGTTAGATCACAACAATCCTAAAGAAAAAGCATATGTTCTTTGTATTTTTCTCTAGGGTTGGAAATGTTGCCTTGAGGGTTGTTGTCATTTCTCTCTTTTCCACATACATAATGAATTGGGATTCCTTTTTGTTGTTATGATTTTTAATAAGCAACAGTGTTGAAGAGTACTTATTTAGATGAACCATGCTAGAGAGCAAAGGGAATTAAAATATCCTATAAATTATTGAAATTAGCCTATGGAAAACATCATTCATTTAGTTATTTTGCTTTCTGGAAGGTCTGTATATTCTGCATATTCCTGCCTTTTGAAATCTTAGCTATAGTTCATGGCCCACCTCCAAGGTTACTTTCTGGAAAAATTTTCCACAACCAAATATGTTCCCTTTCTTCTGTCAACTCAGGTGGCACTTTGTACAGATAATATATTTTATGTTATAAAATGATTATTTTTCTAGCTATCTCTCCAACTGTAAAATTGTTAGGTAACTTACAGTAATGTTTATAAACATTCATATAAATTAATACTATTATTATTTAATTTTAACTAAAGTTTTATATGCCTTTTCTATCTTAATCCTTGCTATACCCTGTGTATAAATATTTTGTCATTGTTGTTTTTGTTCATTTGTTTTTATTCTGTCTCTGATTCAGGAAGCAGAGAACATTATTTTGAAGATGATTATAATTGGGTTCTAATTTATCTTGAAGCTTTAGCGTAAAACAGTAATGGGCTATATTCCTGGATCCGAATTTATTAGATCTGGGCCTCTAGGCAAGTTGTTTAATTTCTCTGAGTTTTATTTTTCCCATTTGTAGAAGCAGAATGGTATTTATATCATATATAAATTCAACACATTCATATATTTATATAATTTGTCATTACTGTCAAAAATAAATGGTCGTTTATATTAATATATGAGATAACATGTAAAATGCCTATAAGGGAGGTATTCATACAATTTCTAGGGACCTGTTGGGTACTGTTTGAAACGTTTTTCCCTATACATTTTAGAAGCCCACCAACTTTCAAAGTGATTTGAAATTTGCAACTTTCAAGTACTTACACTTGACTATTAGCAGGTAGGACACAAGCCAAAATAAAGTGTAAAATCCTACAGTTACACCGTCTTTATGGGGAAGAGCAAATCCCATAGTCTTAGACATCATCAAACACAAAACATAGCAAATTTGAACAGATTAATGAGTATACGTAAAGATGGTATAGCCAAATCTGTATGAATAGGCACAGATATTATGAATCATGAAAGAATTATCACCATAAAGAAATTATCAATAAAAAGTCAGTCAGTAACTTCACTAACATAAGAAATAGATACCTTCAGGTAAGTGTAAGACAAAGCAGACATCATGATCTTTCCAGATTTCTTCTGAGCACAAAATAGAATGAGAAAAATTTACAGAGATTACACAAACAATAATGACTGGTAAAGTGTAGTGTATCTCTCTGTGTGCACATTTAACCTCTTTGATCATGTCTGGTGCAAGAAGATCAGCATGTCAAGGTATAGGAGCTGGAGACTCTAGTTAAATACCATGAGTATGACAGACGAATGATGCTTTGGCATTGTTTGAATAGAAGACTCATTTAAACTCATTTGCAGGAAGGAAAAAAATGCTGTTTCACTTAGACTGATGAAAACATATGGTACTGGCAGTTCAACAGAGAATGGAGAGTAAGATAGATTTCACAGAGGTTGGCTTATTTTGGAAAGCATCAGGCCACAACTGATACTGAGTGAGACGGACATCCATATCAATGTGACCTATATAATGTCTCAAGATAACATATTTTATTTGATGGCTTTGGCATTCCTCTGGCCTGAAATTGCAAGACCGTAGTAACTTTATGAAGGATGGCAAAAGCTAATCTCACCATGATTACAAAATTATTGCAAAATGGGGCAATCCATGGGAAATTTAATAATGCCATAGTGTATTTTGAAGTCAACAGAAACTAGAATATATAGTTAAAAACATGTAGGCATGTTGTTAAGCAAAAATGATACATTTGCCCACAAGTGTCCTTATATTTATAAGGGTTTGGAATGGCAGAAGTAGGAATAGAAAAAAATTTTAAAAAGCATGATTTTGACACAGATAGAATTTGGCTCCTGGACTTTCCATTTTCCAGCTGTATTGCTTTGGGAACATGGCTAGCGGAGGATGCTACTTATACTTCTGGTTCCTCGTTTATAAAACAAGTGCAAGATTACTTACCCCGTGACATTGTTGAGAAAGAGAGATGCCTTGTGTGGTTAACACAGGGCCTGCTACATAGTAGGCACACAATAAATGATAGATTTTTGTTCTTAATTTAGCATGATTTTAGTTGAAAAATTCACTATGAGTTCACATTAACTTTTTGGCTTTCAATACTAAATAAATATTACCTAAGTGATACCATGAGAATCAAGGTCAATAGAGATGATTTTCTAATGAACCGGATAATAGTCTCCATTTGGAATGAAGAGAGATGTGTTTCTGCCCTAACTTATTTTTACAAATCTTAGTGATTTGATCCACTTCTGGATAAGCTAAGTGTCCTTCTCTGTCACCTTAGAAAACAGTCTGAGCATTTACTTGTATAGTAGTTAGATGATATGGTTTTATTATCAGAATTTAGGGGTAGCTTGAAGAGATAACTAGCACTTCTACATAATTACTGTTAGAAATATCTAAAATGAAGTATGCTAAGGTCAAAATAATTTTTTGATAAGTGTCCTTCAGCTTAGATTTAACAGCTCCACAGAACAAATCAATCTATCCAATTACCTGGGAGCAATTTTTATAACCTGTTTATTTTAAAGGATTAAACCTGGACAATACAGTATTAGAAGTTACGTATTCTCTAGGTGCTTCATCCAAAGTATGAGGTTAGTAGTAGTAGCACATTAACATTTTCGAGTTAACATTATTGCAACCTTGCCTTAAGGGAAAAAAACATGGGGCCTCAATTACCTGATCATCAGTTTGTTGGTGTGAACTTGAAATTGCTGTCTGGGGGAGTCTTGAACAACTCCTTCAAACTTCAATGAATTGCTCAGGCATGTTTTAGATCTTTACTTGGCTGTTGGTAAAGTCAGGCATATATTCTGTTAATTGGTAACTACAATAACTACTGCATAATATTTTTCAGTAGTGTTCATGGAAGACCATTTGTAGGATAATCCATTTCTTCAGATACTTCAACTCTTATCATTGGGTGAAATAAGACTATCAAAAATATGTTGTGTGTTCACTTGTCCTCAACAGAAGTTTGAATTCATGATATCAGACAAGTGACACCTGTTACTCTACAGCTAGCTCTTTTGAATATTTAGTTACAGCACATGACATTCATTTTAGCACAATATCTCACCTCTCAGTTTTAGAAATAGATTAATTCCTTTGAACAACTTACATATATTTCTTTGTTGGCCAAACTAAATTATATAAATAATATTTCTTTCTTCAACCTCCTGAAGACAACACTCTCCAGGGATGAGAAGGTACATATTCCTCCCTACCATTTCCTTCTACAAAGAATGCTTTGGACCTAATAATATTACATTACCAGGCAAAAAGGGCAGGGTGACTTAATCTAAATCTAGAGTTCTATGAAAAGGATAAAAGGTTAATTTAAGTACACATAAATTCTTACTGTTCTTAAGCACAGTGCTATAATCTCCACAGATCTGCCTTAGTCTGATAAATATATCATGTTAATAAGGTAATGATGAGGCTATTAATAGAGTTTCTATCACATTTCATTTCTACATTCTGTTTCCTTAAAGCTATTCTGAATATGATGATAGCATTCTCCACAGAGGCTTGGTCCTGCTGTCACCACGTTGATGAAAATATCTTATAAAGGCATACTTTTTTGGGTATTCTTTGAATATGGGACACAATACTCTCATGTTCAGAGGATTCCTAAATCTGTGTTTCTTTGTCCACATCATTAATAATAGTAGTAGAAATATCAAAAGATATGTGGGTATTCAATATGGAATGTAAAGAAACATTGCCTGTAGTCTGAAAAATTAAATATAAAGAAGGACAGTTAAATGTGTTGAATACTTGCTATACAAGGGCCGTCTGGAAAGTATCCACGCATGTAACGGTTCTCATAATATTAACAATGGCTGGATACTTTCCAGACAGCCCTCATACACTAGAGGTTAAACTAGATGCTTTTATTGATATATTTTATCATGTTTAATTTTTGCAACCATTCTTTAAGGAGAGCATTTTTACCTCCAGTCTATATCTTAAACACACATACACACACACTCAGAAAAAGAGAGAGAGAACTTTAAGAATTTCTATTGACTTGTTTAGCTGAGTATGGGCCATATTCTCATTTGTTTGTGTGACTAGTAATTTCTGTATGAAAACTGAACATTTTAAATCATATCTTATAGCAATTATGAATTCTGTCTTTCCCCTGCTGGCATTTGTTGGATTTTTGCTTTGTTTTGCTTTAGTAACATGAGCTTAATTTGTAAATTCTGTCTTCTTTATGATATGCAGTTGCCAAGGTCTCTGATGAGTTTGTTTGGATATTTATTTTTTTAGTCTGTGTATCTAGGTGTCAACCCTGTGTCTGGATTTTAGTAGTCATCCAACAATTTGGACAGAAATTGTGCTCAAATACTTCAATGTACAAGACTTGCAACTTTTGCCAACCAAACTATTTGTGGATTGAGTAATGAATTCAAAGTTGAAGCCAGTCCTCAAGTCTTTGCTGGTGTCATTTCCATCTCCTTGGCATGTGCATAATTCAGCCTTCGTAAGATCTCCCCATTAAATTACTTACTGGTTCACTGCCCATCCTGACTCAGGACCACCTTGGTCTAGCTAGGCTGTGGGTTTTTGTTTTTTCTGTTTTTCTTTTTCGCCATTAAACTACAACCACTTTGAGAATAAAATACAGCACTTTTAATAATTAACTCTGAAAAACAAGCAAAAATGACACTGTATTGGTCAAAGAGGATAAATGATTAACTATCGAGAGATAGTTTTTTATAATTAGAGGACCATAGAACAAAGAAAAAACTCTCAGTTTTATTGACATGTATAACTCAAACTAAGGAAACTTGACATTCTTGGTACAAAATTTCTTTCAACTAATTACTAAAAATAATGTTTTGAGATCTTTTTATTTTCAAGTCTACTTGTTTTAGAAATCTCTGCCTTTGCTCATATTACCTCTTTTAGCCAGTATTTTGTATGATATCACTGACCTAAACCAATTTAAGCAAATAAAATTTGTATTGCTTATCTAAACCAATTTAAGTGAGTAAAACATTCACTTGCTTGGAGTACATATCATTTAAGGAATGTTTCTGTGTGCATATAATAAAGACTTTCATACATAATGCAAAATTTTATTTTAATATTTTTGATTCCTCACCAATTTAAGTTTAAGAATATTACCTTTTGGCCTCTATTTCTATATTTTCTTCTGACAAACTGTAGAATTAGTCCCTGGGAACTCTGCTTGATAGGAATCTGTGTTTGGAATTATCTCTTATAGACTGTGTTATCTTTATAGCTTCATTAGCAGTCATGATCTAATTCCTCTCTGAGGTCTCATAATTTCAAATTATTGCAGACATTAATTCACTGATTTAGGATGAAAGCAAAAGAGTTATGGCAAAGTTCTACTTCGTAGAAATATTCTCACTCCATGCTTGCCACTTGGATTTTTATATTTGTGAAGTTACTTTGTCATGAAAGGAGAAAGAGGTAATATCTTAAATTTATTTCCTATAACAATTATTTTATTCTTACCCTTTTTTTCCATCAGAGAGATAAAGCGATTACTGTAACTTTTCAATCCAGTAATTTATTTCTCTTTACCATGGAGTTTTATTTATGGGAAATAAGAGAACATCTGGTCTAGTATACAACATTATCTTTAAGAGTAAAATTTATTTGAAGTCTAAAAACTAGCTTTGGAAAATTTGGTAAATTTATTTTTTGTTATTTGAATAAATGATAGTACTTCACCAACTTCAATTGTGACATTGTTTCTGTTGGTTCAGAATGTCATCTTTTGCTCTTTTAATGAGCATAGAAAAGGATGCTAAACTGAAGGGAAAAAAATACTTTACCCTGTGGTTATGCCTATAGAAATACAAATTAAATGAAACTATCCTATGTCACTATCAGCTTGATATTTAGGACTATTTTAACAGCTGATATATATATCAATGCTCGGTCAGTTCAATCATTTGCTACACACCTATTAACACATCTAAAATTTCTGCTATCATTTTAATGATACCTTAACAACAGCTATAATACATTATATGAGCAGTTATCAAAAGTAGAACATGGTGCAACGTCATAAATCTAGAGTCATTTTGTCCTTAAAACACCTTCAAATGGAAATCAGTTACTAAAAAGTGTCCCTGGGGAAAATTAATGCCAAGCCCATGTGTGTCAGAAGCCCAGATCTCATCCACTATTGTTCATATAGACATCTTCCACCTTGCAATGCCATAGGGTTATTAGAAGAACAGTTGTTTACTAAAATTAGCCATTTGGTTCAATGTCCTGCTATATTGATTGCTAAAGTCATTTAACTTGTATATCTTCTTACAAAATATGATGACAATTTTTAAAATTTAGATTACAAGAGTAATTTAGGAGTATATATCGAAGTATGAAAGAAATAAATGACATTTCATGTACATACAGGTATAAAAAATAAAATATGAAAACGTGTTTTCAATGTGCAACAATTTGAATTTAATTCTGATTTATATGTTTATGATCTATTGCATTCACAATCTGTACATAAAACCCCTCCATACTATTATTATTCCATATCTTTTTATATTATTTTATTTTATTTCCTTGGCATATAATACTTGTACATATTTACGAGGTACATAGTGATGTTGGGATACATATACTATATAGTGATCACATCAGGGCAGTTACTATATCCATCATCTCAAGCATTTATTCTTTCTTTCTTTGTGTTGGGAACATTCAACATTCTCTTCCTTTTCCAGCATATCCTTAAATACAAACTGTGCTCTACTTTTCTATTTAGGTCCTTACCATTTCTGTTAATTTCGATTCAAAATGTGCTTTCCGTGCACGATGTATAGACTAAAGTTTGCCATGTATTTGGCTACATTGTAAGATAACCAGCAGAGGTTCATTAAGTTAATAAATCAGTATTTGCATCTTATTTATTTCCCTGATTTAAGCAATTATCCAGTTTTCCCCTCAAAGGAGATCTAAAGATGTCTCAAATATCTCTGTATCTGTGAAAATTTTATTAAGATAAAACGTTTCTGGAATTTTTAATTAATCAGTTTTTTATAGTATCTTTTTTTTACAAATGTGTTTCTATTATCACAGTTTATACTTTGTCTATGTCTGAAACTCACACAAGTATCTAACTCAGAGTCTTTGGACTATTATTAATATTTTCTGAACTCAGGAGTTCAAGCCTGGTGGTGATGGTTAATTTCAAAATAAGATTTATAGTTTTCCAGTAATATCCTACTTTTAATCCATAATATTGTGGGCTACTTATTTATATAATTTTGCCATCTTTCCATGTGCTGCCCTCCACTGCTTATAACCTTATAGAAATTATAACCCAGGAAGGAGTTGCAAGAATTTGGGGTTTGTGAAGTTTTCCAGATTTTTCTTTCACAAAGGTCAAATATGAACTGTTCTGGGAATATAGTCATATGTAACAGAAGTGCAGGAGAAAAGAAGAAAATAGAAAATAAAAATAATATATTTGGCAGGAAAGAAATTATAGTATAACTGGGTGTGTTCTCAGCCAATGTTATGAAGACACTGGTCTCTTGATTTAAAAAAAAAAAACAAAAAACATCATCTTCTTTAAATCAACAGAATTGATAACACAGGGGTTAATTAAAACCTTTTTTTTTTTTTAACCTATAACATTCACAGCACAGAGCAGTGGAAAACCTTGTGTGGTGGTAGCTTATGGTTAGTAAGAAGAATAAAGTAAATTGTGTTAATATGTATTATGAAAAAAAATTCTTATGTGTGGAGTGCTATGTTATCGCCTTCTTCTTATGGCCTAATTCAGTGCCTGGTACCTTCTTATATACCTTCTTCATATCGTGTAATTTTTTTAACCTTATTTTAAACATATATGAAGCATTCAAGCATTATTAGGTTTAACACATTCATTTTATTAAAAACATATTCTTTGCAGTGTTGGTGAACATCAAGAAATCTCACTATATCTTTGCTTATTTCATTAGTTTCTTTCATTTTTCCTGTATGTGCCTCAGTTTTTTTCTATAGAATGAGAATACTAATATGTGCCCAGCCTAGAGCACTGTAGTGACAGTAAGTGGGAAGAGGTGTTCAATTGAGTTATGACAAAGGAACATAAAGTGACATTCTTTATAAAATTGTGTTAAGTCAAATGATTAGAACAAAATTAATTGAATAGATGCCTCAGCAAGAACATTTGGTTTGAGCAATCATTAATTAATTTTTGAGCATTCATTAATTATCTTCAATGTGAATGAATACTTACTAATGGCTGACCATAGTTTGAACCCTGCATAGATCAGTATGTCAGAATGGCTAGGAGAAGCTGTGTCCCTGAGTTTATCCTTAGAAGAGTGGAGAGTATGCTAGAAAGACTTCCCATTGAGTTATGTTACTAAGAAGAAAATAAGCAAATTGTATCCTGCTTAGCATTATTTTTGTTGCAGATCTTTTGTTGCTTAGTGTGCAAACTTGGCATTGTGAATTACTAGGATTTCATATCATGACTAGTACGGTACTTGGAAAGAGAGAGGGAACAGGAGCTTTCATCATGGGGGAAATGGAAGAAATACGTGTTTCCGTATTTTGTTTTATTTTTATAAATTTGGGGGGTACAAATGCAGGATTGATACATGTATATATTATGTAGTTGTAAAGTCTGGGCTTTTAGTGTAGCCATCACCCAAATAGGGTACATTGTACCCATTGAGTAATTTCTCATCCCTCATCCCCATTCCCCCCTCCCACCCTTCTGAGTCTCTAATGTCTATTATTCCACTCTCTGTGTCCATGTGTATACATTATTTAGCTCCCACTTATAAGGGAGAACATACAGTACTTGACTTTCTGATTCTGAGTTGTTTTACTTAAGATAATGGCCTCCGGTTCCTCCATGCTGCTGCAAAAGGCATGACTTCATTTTTTTTTCCTATGGCTGAGTAGTATTCCACGGTGTGTGTGCATGCACATGTGTCTATACCACATTTTCTCTATCCACTCATCTATTGCTGGACGTTTAGGTTAATTCCATATCCTTGATATTGTGAATAGTGTTGTAATAAATGTACAAGTGCAGATATTATTTTGATATAATTTCTTTTCCATTGAGTAGATACCCAATAGTGGGATTGCTGGATCAAATGGTAGATCTACTTTTAGTTCTTTGAGAAATCTCCATACTGTTTTCCATAGAGGTTGTACCAATTTACATTCCCACCAACAGTGTATAAGCATTCCCTTTTTTCTTCATCCTTACCAACATCTGTTATTTTTTTACTTTTTAATAGTAGCCATTCTGACTGGTATAAGATAGTATCTCATTGTGGTTTTAATTTGCATTTCTCTGATTATTAGTGATGTTGAACATTTTTTTCATATGATTATTGGCCATTTGTATCCTTTCTTTTGAAAAATGTCTGTTCATATCTTTTACCCACGTTTTAATGGGGTTATCTGTTTTGTTGTCGTTGTTGAGTTGTTTGAATTTCTTGTAGAATCTGGATATTAGTCCTTTGTTGGATGCATAGTTTGCAAATATTTTCTCCCATTCTATAGGTTGCCTTTTCACTCTGTTCATTATTTCTGTCACTGTACAGAAGCTTTTTAGTTTAATTAAGTCCCATTTGTCTTTTTTGTTCCTGTTGCATTTGCTTTTGAGGTTTAGTCATGAATTCTTTGCATAGGCCAATGCCCAGAAGAGTTTTTCCCAGGTTTTCTTCTAGTATTTTTATAACTTCAGGTCTTAAATTTAAGTCTTTAATACACCTTGAGTTAATTTTTGTATACGGTAAAAGATAGGGGTTAAGTTTCAATTGGACTTTAGACCAAATGGACCTGACAGACATTTATAGAGCATTCTACCCAACAACCATAGAGTATACATTCTTCTAATTAGCACATGGAACATTTTCCAAGATAGACCATATATTAGGCCATAAAACAAGTCTCAATAAATTTAAAAAATTCAAATTCATGTCAAGTGTCTTCTTGGACCACTAGAAATAAATTCCAAGAGGAACTTTCAAAACTATGCAAATGGAATGGAAATTAAACAACACATTTCTCCATATTTTAATGCCACTGCCTGTGGTGTCTTCACTCCGTTGTCAGATACTAAGATAACTGATGGGTCACCTGAGCAGAGTGAGGGGCTGTGGCTGCTGTCCTTTGCTTTTTCTCTGCTAGAGATTTAGGATTGATTTTTATTTGAGCTATTAGGGTGTCTCAGTTCCTTTTGTGCTGCTATAAAGAAATGCCTGAGGCTGGGTAATTTATAAAGAAAAAGGGTTTATTCAGCTCACAGTTCTGCAGACAGTACAAGAAGCATCGTGCTGGCATCTGCCTCTGGTGAGGGCTCCAGGGTGGAAGGTGAAGGGGGAACACACGTGTCATATGGCGAGAGCAGGGGCGAGAGAGAGGAGGAGGTGCCAGGCTCTTTTAAACAACCAGCTCTCAGCTGAACTAATAGAGCAAGCACTCACTCATTATCACAGGGAGAACACCAAGCCCTTCTTTGGGATCTACCCTCTTGACACAATCACCTCCCATCAGGCCCCACATTCAACACTGGAGATTGAATTTCAGCGTGAGATTTGGAGGGGCCAAACATCCAGACCATTTCATAGAGTCACCAACAATTACAGCATTCTTTTTGTAGCAGTCTTGGACCATAATATTTTAGGTGAGTGTCAGAAGTTCAGAATGTGGCAAGTAGGACCCAGAAAGAAGCATCCACAGTGCTTCACTTGACAATTCCTCCCTGCTAAAAGACGAGCAGGTTAACAGACCCAAAAGGCCATGATGAAGACTATGTCTTTAATGTTGGCCTACATAATAGCAACAACAATTTGAATTTTTAGCATTCTTTGCATAATTCTAATATAGAAAAGGTGAGCAGGACAGTTAATGTACAGGTGAAAAAACTCTGTTTTAAGGAATTCAAGTAACTTACCTGAGCTCATGCAGCTAGTAACAGATAAGACAAGGACAAAGGCTCCGGATTTAGAAAATGTCTAGAACGCTCTATTTTTTCTGGGTTTTTTTTTATGAACATCAGGGAGCAAATCTTCTGATGCCTCCTTAGGATGAGCCAATTAAACATGTATTCCCTAAAGAGAATAGTATGTGCCCTCACAATGTTTATTGTATACTAGATTGTTGATTTTTATAATCATTTTATAGTTTAATAATATTTCATAATTTATTTAAAGTAATATCCATTGACTGTCTACTACATATCCTCACCTGGGCAAATTGTTTTATACACATCATAACACTTAATCCTACAGCAACACTGTAAGGTACACATTATTATTACAATCACTTTACTGATGAGGAAACTGGACTTAGAATAGTTAGATAACTTGCCAAAGTCACAGAATATTAGGTATTTGAGCTAGAATCTGGAGCCAAGTCTGTCTGACTCCATGATATAAGGATGTAAAAGCACAGATGTCATGGATGTTTATGATTATAAACCCCTTGTCCCATTTCTTACTAAAGATCTAGCCCTCTCAACCTGTGATTATTATTGCAGTCATAATGGCTTTTTTTTCCCATAAAGATCTGCATTTAGATTTAAAGAGAGTTTTGCTTAAAAATAGGCAGATATTTACTTTGTGACTCTTCTTCCTCTAAAGGGGAAAAGTTACGAAAAGTATGATATATTACCCATCACGAGGATTTATCACATCTTTCTTCTCTCTATCCTCCTTCTTCCCCACAGACACATAAAGGTTGCCCAGCTGTACTCTGTTGGCATCAGGTAACACAATGTTACATTTTAAAATGAGTTACAGAATTGGAAGTAATTCAGCAGCTCTTAACCTTTCCTGACTCATCACATAAGAATTCTCTTTAATGAATCATTCTTATTAATGGCAGAAATGTTATGATTTCAAGAAACAGTCAAAAATACTTTATTCCAGCCCTAATCTGTTCTGTATAAATATCATATCCATTTCTATTGGCTAAAGACAAAGGAAAGCAGCAGAAATTTTCAGGTTGTCACATCAGTCTTGGCTCAGTCACTGTACAATCTGACAGTAATTTCTGAAATGGAGAAAGTTAGATTTGCCACTGTCATTTTTGCAGTTTCTGGGCTCATCTTTTGGCAGAAGATGATTGCCAAATGAAGTACTTTGTGCATGGTTCTTCCTGGTCCTCTTTGCCCTGCTTCTGAACTTCTCAGATTCACATAAAATATTATATTACAAGACTGCTACAAAGAGAATGCTGTAAGTGTTGGCGACCTTGATTGCTGTCCCCTGAACCATGGCTGCATGGCCTGGAGAGGTCAGAAACTGAACTAGATAAGGAAAGTTACTTTTATAATGAAACCCAAATCTCTAAAAGAGAAGAAAAATCAAGGGACAGCACAGAGCCTTCTCACTTTGCTCAGATGACCCTTCTGGGATCTTAGGATCTGACAATGGAGAGAGAACACCACAGGCAGTGGCATAAAATATGGAAACACTCATTTCCCGATGATGAAAGCTTCTATTTTCTCTCTCTTTTCAAACACTAATCATGATGTGAAATCCTAGTAATTCACGACACCAAGTTTGCACACAAAGCAACACGATACCTAAAATGAAAATAATGCTGGGTGGTTGTTTTCCTCTTAGTAATAGAACATTCAGCAGAAAGTCTTTTAAAATGTATTTTAGCCTATCCAGGTTTAATGAACCCTTCTTCCAGGTAGCCACTCCTGCACTGTGTAGCTGGGAGGTGGGAATGCTGCTTCATTACTGTTAGGCAGCAGTGAAAGTCAGGGCTTCCAGCCTTGCCTCCGCTGACATCAACATCACACCAGTGAGGA
Organism: Indri indri; assembly: GCA_004363605.1. Lineage (NCBI taxonomy): Eukaryota > Metazoa > Chordata > Mammalia > Primates > Indriidae > Indri > Indri indri. The sequence continues at coordinate 80,096 of RJWJ010000980.1, read as the reverse complement.
CAATAGGCATAGTGGTGGATGGATTCGTTTCTTTCCCCCATGGTATCTGGCTATACCAGAGCGAATATTGTCAAAAAGGTTTTTGTCTACTTACCCACTCCTTTCCCAATCCGTTGTCTAGAAAAATCAAACATCTCTTGAGAGTTTTTTTCTTTATGCCCATTGGTGACCACTCGGATGTTCTCTCCAGTGTCCAGGGAGATAGAGAGAATGCAAAAGAAAAGGAAAGCCCATGGAGCTCACCATCATGTTCCTTGAGTTCCTGTGTCCCAAACCACTGTGCTTTCTTTTCTCCAGCTTTCATAAACGTCCAGTGCTTGTTTTATGTATTATGTACAGTTTCTATCTGTACTTAGTTGGATGAGTAGGCAAAAATGTGTCTACCTTTCCTTGTCCAGGAGGTCCAATAAATGCATTTATAACAAACTTACTAGTAACAAAAGAAAGGGAAATTAAAGAATAAGATACTGTTTGCTCCTATGGTATGTTGGAGATAGCATGAGAAATGGTAGCTCAGAAATATACCAGTGAACGTATAAATTGGTTTATACATTTTGAAAAGAAATTTAAAAATTTAGCTGAAGAGCTTTAATCATTTTCACAACTTTGGGATTTAGGATTTCTACTTCTTAGAATGTATCCTAAATAGATTGTTACTAAGATTGATGTATAGTAATTTTTTCATGTACAGTAGCTAATAACATTGCTAACCTTGGAAAAGGGTAAATAAAGTATGCTTATTTGTATGATATAAAAACAAATTAATGCTGATTGTCTTGGTAATAAATGAAGACCATAACAGGTTTTCACGTCTTTTTTTTTTCTTTTTTTGCCCTACATCTTGAGTTTTTTGAAAGCTATCTGAAAAAAATTATTTCTAGGTAAATATTTTTCACACTATGTTTCTATGTTTTAAATAAATTAACTCTTAAATATCTGAACAAGACTTTATTTTTCTTCACATTTAAATTATAATTTTGTTGGATATATGATTATTGTTACAGAATAACTTGCCACAGAAAATCATCCCATGCTATGAAGTAAGAATTTTGATTTCTACATGATTCTAATTTCTTTTATGGTAAACTTTACTTTTATATCTCAGAATTTGAAATTTTCTCTCTCTCTCTCTCTCCTTCCTTCACTCTCTCCCTCCCTCCCTTTTCTTCATAGAAATCATGTTCTTTAATTTCTTTGTCCTGCAATTACCCTACTCAACAGTTAATGTGTCTTTCCATTCTGAGGACAAATATTTCTTCAAATAGGAAAATGTTCTTATGTTCTATACTTGGTATTTGTTCTCTTTCGTATTGTCTCTTTCTCCTTCTGGAATTCCTATTAAAATATTTAATGTTTTTAGTAATTGCTTTTAATATTTTATAGATAGTAGTGTTCATTGTAGGTCTAATTATAGTCACCGACTGAAGCACAGAATTTTTGTGCATTTTATCTGGTGGCCTGTGAAACATGAAATTTTCTAGTCTGGCTGGTGGGCCTAAATACTATAATATTTCTGGTTCTTTGTGAGCTATGGACATTATTGCCTTTAATCCTTTCAAATGGTTCTACCCCGACACTATACATTGTAGGATTCAGGAAGAAGTCAGGAAGCTTATCATTCATACACCTTTCCTCAAGAAATTTTTCTTGCTTTTGATATCAACTATGTATCAACTATGCCTCATACTTTACAACAACAGCTTTTTATTTATTTATTTACTTACTTATTTTAGTTATAATTTGCAATCGTGTCTTTGCTGCTTTTCTTTAATTCGAATCTTTGTTTTTATATATAAGACGTGTTTCTCATGAACAACATATAGTGATTGTTTATGTTGTCATTGCTTCTGTTTTTAATCCAATCCAAGAATAGTAGCCCTTTAATTAGATTAGTCTATTTATATTTAATAAATTTACTGATGTATTTGGTATATATTTTTTGAATTTATATTTGAGTCACATGTTTTAAATTCCTTTTTCTAATTCTTCTTGACTTCTTTGGGAATAAGTGTTTTCTATAATCAGTTCAAGTGTCTATATATTCCCCAAGTAGGTAGAGTGACATGTCAGTTGACTGGAAAATTCAATATTATATAAATAAAATTTTCCTTAAATGTAATTAGGAAATTAATGCACTTCTAATAAAATTAAAAGTTTCTGTTTTATTTTCAACAAAAATTTATATGCACAAAAGTCCAAAAGAAAATGTAACAAATAACCTTGTACTTACCTCCCAGAATGGACAGTGCTTAATACTTAGTTGTATAGGCTTGTGATCTTTTTTCATTTATAGAAGAGTATATATAAGTAAAATAGAAATTCTGTTTTTCTTTTCTCTCAAGTATTAAGTTTTCCACATTACCTTGGAGGCCTTATGTGCCCTTTTAATTTACATACATTTAATTTTATATTAATATAATAATCTACCCATAATTCTATAGCTTGTTTTTTTCACATAATATTATGTTTTCCAGATCTGTCTTTGCTAAGATATGTATAGAGAGATAGGTATAGATAGATACATTTATAGTCAGTGAACTCTATTTTCTTGCTATGCAAAATAAATTTTATCTTCCTATCAAATTTTAGTCATCTTTTCGTAATAGAAAGATATTTACACTGTTACTAAACTTTTGCTGTTGTATGTGTATGGAATATGTGTACGGAATCTCCTTAAAACTCTCCTGTGTAGACATTTGCAAAAGTACCATTAACATATATACCTAGAGTGAATTGCTGATTGTGTTTATCTTTAATTTTACTACATAATCAGATTTTCATTTTGCTAACCAAATGGGTGTGAAATAGTATAATTTTTTGTTTTATATCTTTTCTAATAGCTATAATAAATAAATCTCAGTTTCATGCTGGTTATTTGCATTTCTCTTTCATAAAATGTCTATTTAGCTTTCCCACTGTCAATCTTCTGGTTTGGGGTTGAATTCTATGTCTCTGAAGGACTAGGATCAAGCCCTGCCAGCTCTCTCACAACTCCACTCTATTCACCTTCTCTCTCAGCCATGCTTCCAGAATATTCTTTGTGTTCCAAGAGCAAGAAAAAATGAACAAGTCTCTGCTTCAAAGAACAAGAGAAGTGAGAACAAGAGAACTGATGCTGGCAAATTGGATATGGCAAAGAAAAGCCCTAAAGCGTTTTCTTTAAATATCAGCTCACATCACCATAAACAGGAAAAGGGACATTGTCTTACAAAACATGAGGTGATTTTCAAGTTGGTTTAAGAAGCAGAGCCATGGGTGGTAGAAGAACCCTCAAAACAGAGCCTCCCAGATGTCCAGATAGTTCATGATCTAACTGAGAGAAGCCAAGGAAGTCACAGTAGACATTTGTGGAAAGCTGTAATCACCAACAGCACCACCTCAGTTAAGGAGAGAGTTGAATTAGAAAAAAACATGTGGTTTGAGCTGAAAATCGGGCTTCCTTTCATTTATTCAATTATAGTTTATCATATTTTTCTTTATTAGACCCTTATGACAAGTAAAATATACACTCCTGAAGTTCAAGATCCTCAAAGCATTTCTCTGTTCTAGGTGACAAAGGGCTAAACACATACTGCTTTGTGCCTAAGTATAGTTTATCTCAGATTCTACTACTTAGGGTTTATAACACAGACCATGATGGTGACATTTTATAGGCAGATATATAAAGAAATGAGGATAGTTGGATTTGCCAGAATTTTTTGCTCATGAGCTTAGCTGCTCATGTACTTTTTTTTTTTTTTTTGAGACAGAGTCTCACTCTCTTGCCTGGGGTGAGTGCCGTGGCGTCAGCCTAGCTCACAGCAACCTCAAACTCCTGGGCTCAAGCAATCCTACTGTCTCAGCCTCCTGAGTAGCTGGGACTACAGGCATACAGGCATGCGCCACCATGCCCGGCTAATTTTTTTCTATATATATTTTTAGCTGTCCAATTAATTTCTTTCTATTTTTGGTAGAGACGGGGTCTCGCTCTTGCTCAGGCTGGTCTCGAACTCCTGAGCTCAGAACGATCCGCCCGCCTCGGCCTCCCAGAGTGCTAGGATTACAGGCGTGAGCCACCGCGCCCGGCCTGCTCATGTACTTTTATGTAACTTTCCAACATGCTCTGAATAAGAGGAAGAACTGAGGTAGTGATAATGGAGATGTTTTTAGAAGTCAGTCTTAAATTGAGTCCATTTAGTAGAGTAGAAATAGATATACCATACTAGATTATTATAATATAAAGTGGATGTTAGCATATCTTGAATCACATTAACATAAAAGATACTAGATCTATTTCACCAACTTCATCCATGCTTTGATTTTAGACTAGAGTAGAAGAGCCAAAAGGCACCTCACTTGTTTTTTTGGCCCCTGAATTCACACAGAAAATAGCAATAACAGCAATTTTATTTCCCAAAATAGCAGCATTCAGTCAGAGTGTTCAAGGATGTTGATTCTAAGAACCTATTAAAAAAGTCTTTGGAGAATTAAATGATGTTTAAATGAAATGAGTGTCATTTTCTATGCCCTTGTTTTGCCCTTCTAACCCCAGTTAAGCTGCTTGCAAGAACCTATGGGAGGTCTGGTCATCAGTTGACTGTGGCACTAATGACGTTGGGTCACAATGTTCATTTTCATCCCAGATATAGTCAAGCCTCTGGTATTTTCCAGCTTCAAAAGCTCTTAGCACAACAGGAGTTCTTAACCTTACATGATGTATGTTTTATTTTTAATACTTGTCTCTCCTTGTTTGACAGGCAAAGGGCATGTGCCTGGGTCATTTTGTGTGACTTCCTTGTTCTTCTTTTCTAAATGCCCAGCAATTGGCAGGTAACATTTACTAGGTCAACCTGACCTCTCTTTGTAAAGTAGTTTTTTTCTAGTGTAGGCAGGAGGGTGGAGCCAAGGATGCTTGCTAAACCATTGCCAGGTTTTAAGTTATGTAGGTGGAGAGAATGTTTTAAAGGTGAACTGAGGTTCAACTTCAAATTCTGTGGCTTAGGTGAATTCAGATTTGACATATCCTCTTGATGTAATATACTAGACCCTGGAGATGGGGAAAAAAATGCTGTTAGAAGTATCTTTTTATGTATTGTGTTAAAATAAATTTCCATAATGCATTACTTTGGCACCAACTGTTAAAAATAATGGGGAGACTAATTGACATAGCAAGTATAATTAGTATTGTGTGGAAAATTGCCAGCATGGGCCAGTAGCAGCTCTACAGTAAATAGCTGTATTTGTTACTTCATGTGTTTTCTCATCCACTAGCATTTTTTTTTTACAATATATTCATATTAAGGGGAAACTTTAATCTTCTATTTCAATTTTTCTCTATTAACTTTTGAAGTAATTACTTATGGTGAGGTCAGAGTATCACCAACAGAGAGATTGCTGACTGACCCTCAAGTGGCTACCTAAAATATGAATTTAGCTGGTCTAGGATCTATCCATTATTACTTTAGCATCAAAATTCTCTTATTGGCAGCCCACAGAGATAAGATGTATGTCTTGTAACTGGCTCATATTAGCCATAATCATAATGAATAATATTAAGGTGATATTTTATCAGCGACTGTTAGAAATATGAACAATAATATACATCTTTACATAACTATTCTTTTGTTATAGGCATACATTGATGGAAACATCAAGAAAAAAATAAAGTTTATTAGAAATAAACAAGAACAATGAGAGCAATTTGTGTAACTAAAATGAGTAAAGTTCTCACCCTTATAACACAAATAGACTTGATATACAAAGTCTATTAGAACACTTGAAGTTCATGGGCCAATTCTCTCTTCTTTGTGCAGTGCTTAGATAGATATTATCAATGTTTGCCTACAGATTTCTCATTTATTTCTTACCAATCCATCACTTACCAATTATTTTTCTGTTTGATAATTATTTTTCTAATATATAATACAGGATGTCCCCAAAGTTGCCATACATAGGGAAAATGGGGGAGCTCCAGTTGTGCAATCGGTTAGTACACAGTACTGATGTGACATAGGGAAAATGGGAAATTGTAGCTAAATATACCTTTATTTACAAAATAGTCTTACAAAATCTTACAAAATTTTTCCTTTGTATGGAGACTTTTGGGACACCCTGTGTAATAATAATGACTGATGGAATTAAATGAGTGGTAAGGCTTAATAGTCAAACTTTTCTTGGAGACTGCATATCTCTTCTCTGGGATATTAATTGATATTATAGTTTAAATTTCATTTTACTTTTACTTATTTTATCTTTTAAAGAGATGAGATCTTGTTCTTTCTCCCAGGTTGGAGGGCAATGGTGTGATCACAACTTACTGTAGCCTCGAACTCCTGGGTTCAAGCAATCCTCCCATCTCAGCCTTCTAAGTGGCTAGGACAACAGGCATGTGCCACCAGAGATGCAGTCTTGCTACATTGCCCAGTCTGGTCTTGAATTCCTGGCCTCAAGTGATCATTTCACCTTGGCCTTTGAGAGTGCTGGGATTATAGGTGTGAGCCATCATGTCCAGCCTATAGCTTACATTTTAGAAAACCACCATATTTCTTTTATGATATAATTTGTGAGTCTGTCAGGGAACTATATGGGTATCGATTAAATTATTTATCCATTTATTTGTCCTTTCCAGATGTTTCCCTTCAGTACTATGGAAGATGTTCTACCTTTTTCTCAGATACTTGTGTTTGGATGTCCTGTCATCTCTTCTATTCCCAAAGATGATGGGCTTTCTATACACCTGATACAGAAATGTGGACTATTCTAATACACCAACTTCTTAACCCAGAAACTTGGTCATTATTGGCAATTCTTCACTCTTTCTCAACATGCCTTTCTCTCATATTGGACCTTTTATGAAATTTCCAAAATATTTTACTTTTTCATCTTTCCATTGCCAATACTCTAATGCAGGACATCATAAGCTCCTGTATAAGGGACTGAAACTAATTTTGTGCATTAAATATATTCATTCAAATACCACTTGTACTTTTATTTCCTGGCTGTATACAGTCATTTGTGCCATAAGAGGTCCTGCAAGACAGACCTTCAGACATGGGGTTCTGGAATTAGGTTGGTTTACTCTTTTTGATCCAGTGATGACATCTTTGCCAATGGGAAAATGGGATGCCTGTATTAGTGGTATGCATTGGCATCATGGTTATATTATATAAATTATCATATATGTTTTCTTGGGATGAAGGATAGTTAGAGTTTTGAGAAAAAAATTAGCCACCTGATTTTACCATCATGATAAAAGTGATGACTACAAAAATTTAGCAGTCAGTAGCTTCTTAAGTGCACTTTCATCCCCAAATCTCTCTGACATCCCTTACCAGCTAAAGTAACTTCTCCTTCCCTGATTGATGAGAAAGGCTTCTGTTATTTAGGATTTTGTTGTGACCTCCCTGACTTAACTGCATTGCAAGGAGATGCCTTGTCACCTCAAGAGCCACCTGCATTACCTCCCTTGCCTCTAGAGCCATCGAGAGTAAGATCCAAGCATCCTCCATCGGGACTAGTGCAAAGTCTAACCAGGAGGAGATAGCACATTCACCAAAATAATTGCAAGATTTGCTAATTTATATTATCATAAAACTGAGAAATATGTATCATAATAGATTCTAAGAGTGTTAGGCAAGAATGGGTGGAATAATATGCCAAGGTTGTCAAGGTGTTTATCAGAATCCAATATGTTGTTTCAAGGTGCCAGAACTTAGCTTAACAGTTTGCAGAGTTGGTTGACTGAAACCTGAACTCAATTGTAGTCTATATTTAATGAAGTTTAGAAGCAAAAACTTTTCTTATCTGATGTAAAAGAAGGACTCCATAGTTTTAGGGGGATAAAAATCTTGGAATGGACTTGTCTCGTTTGCCCTGCATTCTTTATGAGAGGGTATTAAGGACACTCTTCACTAAGGCATCAATATATTGATAAATGGCTTAGTGAAGAGATCACTAGCATCCTTGACAAATTCTTTGTGGTTTTCCCCTGCATGCTGTGAATAATGTCGGAGGTTTTGTCATTGACACAAGCTTCTTGATTTCAACAGGACTGGTAGCATCCTAGTGCAGTAAAGACCAGATGTTAATCATCAGAAATAACGTGGGTGTGATTCCTGTGATAAGTGGTGGGGTTGAACTGCCTATTGAAATGTTTCCGTCTCCAGAAATCTTTTGCCATGCTAGCTGATCACATCCCTAATAATAAGATAGATAAGCAGACTCCAAAAGTGTTACTTCTTCTATAAAACCAGAAACCTCTAGGTCTGATGGACAGCTTCCTGATTCATCTAAAGGTAATTATTCTCATTTCAAGAAACAGCTTCTGGCTTGCAACAAGGCCCTAGGAGACACTTAATGCTTGACCACAGAATAGCAATTCTATGAGTTATCTATTTCTGTCATAACAAATTACTATAAAATTAGAACAACACGAATTTATTATCTTATGATTCTAGAGGTCAGATGTCAGAAATGGGACTCCTTGACCTAAAATCAAAGTGTCTTCAGGGCTGTGTTCATTTCCGGAGGCTCCAGGGAAGAATCTCTTTCCCGCCTTTTGTATTTTGTAGAGGCTGCCCACATTCCTTAGCTGGTGGTTATGCATCTTTCTGATCATTCTTGCTTAGTCATGTCTCTTTCTTCTACTTTTAGGACCATTGTGATTACATTTATTCTACTTAAATAATGCAGGATAACCTTAGTTTATAAAGATCAGCTGACTGATAACCTGAATTCCATCCACAAACTTTATTCTCCTTTGTCATATAACAACGTATTCATGGCATCTGGGATTAGGATGTAGGTATTTTTGTGGGGGGAGGGTGGCAGGGTCCATTATTCTGCTATGTCAAATGTTTATATGACCTGAGCTACTTGTTATGAACTGTGTATTATCTAATCCTTCAAGCCATAAGGTTGAGTGTGTGTGTGTGCAACAGCAAAACAGTATCAAGTTGAAATGGTATGTGCCAACTTGTGCTTAAAGGGGTCCATGGCAAAAGCCATTTGCATTAGTAATCGGCTTAGATTTCTATTGTGCTTAGTCTTGCATCCTTGCCTTTTCTCCCTGGAAGCACACACCTGTGGCCACACAGAATTCCCTATGAGCATGCGATGAAGGAAAGAAAATCGTGGGCTTGGTTTACAAATATTAGCTCCATTGGGGATATTCCATGATTGTCCTCCCTGTAGGTAGTACTTTAAGCAGTGCATTTGGTTTGTCATGGTCTGGACAGAGAGATGGCCACTATTTTTGTAAGAATTAAAAAAAAAATACATGTAATTACGCCATTATAGCACCACTGTAAAGTTGCAATATATATATTTCATGTCCGTATTTATACCTTTCATCCTTTGATGAGGCTTAAAAATATGTAAATATTGTTTTCTGTGCCATGAGAATTATAGCCATTGGAATTTGGGGGTTCATGTTTACACTTTCTATTATAATTGAGTGTGAACTCTATCAGCCAATGTCTTCTAAGGCAAAGGAAAGCCAGTCTAGATGTTTTCAACTGAGGGAATTAGGAACAGAGGGTTGTCTGCAAAGATACTGGATGAACTGAAAGAGAAAAGGGGAATGTAGAGCAAAGAAGAAAGGGAAGCTGGTACCCCCAAGTCACGAAGCTGCTAAGTCCTTGGAACTTGTGAACCTGCAGTAGCACTGCCACTGTTCAGCTCACAGCCCTGCTGGTGGACCCATGCTGCTGGCTCTGTACTAGAAAATGAGAAGTTTGTACTCCCACTGGTGCTTCAGAAACTGTCACCAGTGCTACAGGGGCACTCAGCCACTTATGGGCGCTCTCCGCTGTTCTCACTGAGCACTTCTGATAAGGAAAATTTGGCTTTTCTGTTTTTTCTATCTCCCAATATCACATTATTACATTCCGCTGAAAGTCTGAGAAAAGCAGTTCTCAGGATTTAATCTTGGTGATACTCAGGAGAATATAAATTGGCATGTTTGGAGCCGAGAGATATTAGACACTCCCTGCTGCAAGGTCTGCACTGATACTCAACCTGGGGTGGGTAAATATTGAGAACTAGTTGTACCTTGACATGGATCGAGTAGGGCCCTTGACAGATTTAATCCATCCTTGTTAGTGCTTGTAGAAGTCACTGTTCCATTAGGAAGAGAGAAGGCATTCAACGTATTTTGAGTATAAAAGATTAAACACAGAATTAGGGCCTTTAAATGATTTTCGAAAGAGGCAGAAGTCAAGGAAGCTGCCTCTGAAGGTTACGGAAACTAGCGCTGATGGTCAGAGGATCCAACAACCGAGATTTCAACCATAAACAAGGAAGCAGTTCTCAAAAGCATACTGGCACATTGTTACACTTCTCTAAAAGAAAAAAAAAAACCCCGAGAAGCTCTCACTAGCCTTCTGAGTTTGCAGCAGTTAACAGGTGGTTGCCAAGAGCTTATGGTCAAGCTGTCAAGAATCTCATTCTGCCCACGTCTGGCTGCAACAGCCTCCTGAAAATTATGGTTTCTGCTTCCTTTCCATCTTCCAAGTGTTATGCAATTTCCTCTCACTGCCAAACTCCATCCCAGGAAAAGGATTCTACAAAAGGTAGCTCCTGGGTTTTCCTTTGCCGTACAGAGGAGACCTAACAAGGAAGAGGTAGTGGTGCCGCTGTGACCACAGGCCACCCAGCACAGGGCTGGAGGGGGTCAGGACTTCCATGTTTGTACCCTTAGATATGTCCGTACTCAGGTCTGTCTGTGTAAGGGTTGCCTGCTTTGCGAATTTTCACCCTGCCCTCAACTAAAGTGAGTTTTTAATTTAAATACAGTTGTTCCCACTAACGCATCCCCAAGCTGCTTCCACTTCCACCTTAAATGACTTGTTCTCAGGGATCAGACATTAATATTATTGGGACTTTGAAGTGGAGATTAATCTGCCAAAAAAAAAAAAATCATCGTAGAAAGGTTTTCCAGCAAATATTTTGTGTTTTCTTAGAAAAGCCCGGATAAACGGCAAGAGTTATATACGTAAGTATTTTATATACATATAGTCTTTTGTGGAAGTGGAAGAAATACTGTGAAACTGGAGTCTAATTAAATGATAGCCACACTGCACAGCTTTTGACAGAAATAATAAGTGTCTCACAATGAAAGTGGTTCATTTATGTGTATCTAATTAATGTTTATTTGACCAACCAACTTTTAGTTGTCTTTATGTGGGAGTGAAGGAAACTGAGCTTCCTCGAGTTTGTTTTTTGTTTTTTTTCCTCAGCAGTGAAACTTCAGTGACTAAAGATTTTCACACTGAGATGCATTTCAAAAGACAAAAATTGTTATTGAAGGAATAGCTATATCAAACCACCTTCCTTTATGGCTATTTTGTTGCTCACCTGTGGCTATGGAATTTTTCTTTTCATGAGATTAATAAAAATGAAAAGAAAAAAAAAGAAAAGGAAGACTTGGGAATCTCTTCTCTTAAGTAGCCTTGCATAGCCCAGTTTTCACATCCACGATAAAGAAAACTGACTGTCCTAGTTTACATGTAAACAGAACAAATATCTTTATTTTCTATAAAGGATGGATTCTATTTTTAAGCACAAACCCCTTTGAAACCAATTAATACCAAAATCTGACCTACATAACAGATTCTGAACTCATTTTTTTTTTTTTTTTTTTTTGTTAAAAAGCAGCACAGTTGTTCACAATTGAATTGGTTCCATGGGTAATTTTCTAAGTGTGTATATATCACTTGAAACAGATTTCCAAAAAGCTCTTTATCCAATATTTTTGACAGTACTACGTATTTTTTTTTAAGAAACAGCATCTCTCATGCTGCTAGAATCAATTTATATATTTAAGCTGGCAATGTGAAATATTTCTAGCCACATAAGCTGGTAAAATTGCCAAGCCTATTCTCCCTTCAGAAAAATTGTGGAAGGAAAAGACTTTGTTCTTTATCTGTTCTTCTGTCTTAAATCTATGCTCTTCCTTTTTCTCCTGGCCTTTATATTCTCAATCCTTTCTCAGTGAAGAGCATTCCTCTGTGACCTTACTCTTGAGTGTCAACCTTTGAGATTCTCCTGTGGATAAGGAATCGCCACATTTAGGGGCTGTTCTACCTCTGCATCTTAAAAGGAAAGCTTTTAAAAGAAAATTTCAGGAGCTTTCCCAAAAGGAAATAATCTCTAGAGGTGAAATTTTCAGCATCGTGCTTAGTGCTGGGAAAGATATTTTTGTAAGGGGAAAACTATTTAGAGACCTTACAAATCAGATATATACACATAAATACTGCCCATGTTATCGATTAAACACTTTTGAAGCAACACCCAACTCATTATATTTCTTCAAATGCTCATTAGGGCAGAGATTTTACTGGGTCACCTGGATGATCACATGTTATTATTGGAATTAAATAATTTAAATAAATTTAAATAAATCTCAGAGCGATTTCTAGAATTTTGGTGGTTTCTTTTATAGGATCGTATTTAGTGTGAAGAAGACTGACCCAAGAGCTTTAGTTGATGAAATACATTTATGTCTCCATCTGCGTATGTCTCTGTGTTCCTCTATCTATGTCTGGCTTTGTACCTGTTAGATATATATTTTTGTCTTTCTCCACTGTGATATCTGTGTCCCTTTTAGTACAGGATATTACCTTCCAGTCACCTCCATAGGCTTCACACCTAGAAGGTATCCTTAGCATTTCCCTTTTCATAATTCCCCATATGTAACTCTTTGCAGGGATAGTCTTTGAGACTAGTTTTTTAGTCTCGTTTGTGCCCCAGTAGGACTCTTCTTAGCTTTCTTTCCCTGGTTCTCTCTGGTAAACATCTAGCTGCTCTATGATTGAGTCTATTTATCTGATGGAGCTTCCAGCCTTCTCTTAAGCTTACCATCAAATTTAGCTTTTTCACCTATTAGCTATAACAAACCTCCCACTAGAATCAAATAGTTAAGCTGTAAAAAAGTAAATATATGTATTTAAAATGTGTGTGTGTGTATATATATGTATACACATATGTGTATATATACATACACACATATTTCTTAGAAATTTACCAAGATCATATATACAGGTACACACCCATACTTCTTGCTTACCATCAAAATGCCCATTGTTTTCAACAATTCTGTTAGGCTTGAACTCATTCACTCATTTCCAAAGAAAGTTAATTTCTTTGGAGATTGCTTCAGAGCTCTCTATTCTTATAGCCTGCCCTTCTCTCTCTGAATAAAATATCGACACCACTTCTCTATAGTTGGGGATAGAAACAGTGCTTTTATTGGATGTTACTTCTCTCAGAATGACATCCCTGCTTTACAAACAGGGTGCTGGTTACTGCTCACTATACATTCCATTTTCTCAAATAATCTATATATGCTTAAAGAGAATGCATTACAGGTTGAGTATTCCTTATCTGAAGTGCTTAGGAAAAGAAGTGTTTCGGATTTCAAATTTTTATTGGGTTTTGGAATACTTGCATATGTATAATGGGATATGTTGGGATGGGACCCAAGTCTAAACATGAAATTCATTTATGTTTCATATATACCTTGCCTGAAGGTTACTTATTATTTTTAATAATTTCGTGCATGAAGCAAAGTTTTGACTGCATTGCAACCCATCACAGGAAGTCAGGAGTATAATTTTCTACTTGTTGAGTCATGTTGGTACTCAAAAAATTTTGAATTTTGGAGTATTTTGGATTTTTGATTTTTGTATTAGGGGTGCTCATCCTATATCTCTAGTTGTTGACTTCAAGAATTGAACAAATCCATAGGTTATTTTTTTACCTTTGTTCTTCAAATAATTCATATGCAAACCAATTATTTGTCTGCATTATCTGTCAATTGCTCTGGGAGTTGTTAAAATCTCCACACATCATACAAGATTTATCAATTTCTTTGTGTAATTATATCATATTCTGATTGCACATTTTGAAACTTTGGTATGAAATTGAACACAAGTTATCTCTCATAATTCTTTCCTTTAAAAAATCAAAATTATTGATATTTGTATAATATTAGCTCTCTTTTAGATATCATATGCCTGATTAATTTTTTCTATTTTTAAATTTTGCAAATATTTAATATCTTAATATTTCCTGAGCTTCTCTTGTAATGATATAGGTAATTTCAACTCTTTAAAAAATGTTGTATTTTAAAAGATAGTATGCTTTGTGCCTTGCTTTTACATTAAGTGCACTATTTTTTTCTTAAAATATTTAAAAATCATTTTTTACTTTCTGTGTATGTGTGTGTATGTGTGTGTGTTTGCGTGTGTCTGTGTGTGTTGCCCAAGACACTTTGGAAGTCTAATTCTGCTTTTCATTTTTTTCTGTTAACTTATAATCAAGATGGCTAGTTTTCTTATTTTTTTTTTTAATTTTTAATTTGGTATTTGAGCTTAGCAGAATTTTTTTTTTCCTGTTAAATATTGTGAAGACTCTGGGGAGGTAGGTATCTATAGAAAGAATTTGGAATTGTTTCCTCCATTTGTATAATGTGCTACAAATAAGTGATCATTATAAGTGCACTTACATGTACACAATGTCCTGTTCCATTCAAATAGTATAAAATTGAACCACAAACTCACAGTAGGTATGGCTGGCCTGCATTTATATATGCTTACAGCAGTAATGTTTATACCCTCCCAGGGCCTATGGTAGACAGATAATTGATCTAGTCTCCTTTACTAATAAGCTGACTTTTTTTTTTAAACTATGCTAGTCTTTTAACATGATATTGTTTTTCCAGTAACTTTCCTTTATATAAAGTACCATTTTCAAATCCACTCCTTGCAAAGACATGAGACTTTGTCTCTGTTTCCTAAGAAGTCATTGAAATCCAGCCTACAGGTTACACAGAACCACAGATCTCTCCAGGAAGGAACATCATTAGTATGAGTTTGCCACACTGATTTTTGGTTCCCCTTGTCATTTTTTTTTTTTTTAAACCTGGGGTTTGTGTTTTTTTTTTTTTCCATAAGTTTGGCTATTTTTAGTTTAATATATACTTTGGAGGATATTTAAGATATCTAGTCCACTATGTTGCCACATATGGAAGTCTTAATACATTCTAAAGACGGCCGCCAAAGTCATCTTTCCAAAAGGGGAATCACGTGCTTAATCCTTTTAATGTCATCCCACTGATCCTAAGATTAAGGCAAAGTTTCTAAACAGGGCCAACCAGGTTCTGCATGGGTATTTCTATGTATGCTGTAGCTTTATTTTGCACTACATTTTATTTGACACTTTGTTCTCCAGGAATTACAGCCTTTGATGGTAATGTTCAATGCTGTCAAAGGGCCTACCTACATGCCGTTGTCTTCTATCCTTTGAAGGCTGTTCTCTCTTACTTTCGCCTAGTTAATTTCCACTTTCCTTCAGATCTCACTACAGCTTCATTTTCTCAAGAAAGTCTTTCTTTACTTTCTGAGTCAATCTGTTTCTGTCCTCTCACACAGCATTCTTTACCTTTCAGAGTTTATCCATAGCCATAATTACATATTAAAATACCAGATGTGTACATAAAATTATTTGATCTATAGCTCTTTCTCTAGACTCTAAATTCTCTGAAGGTAGGTATATATCTTTGCTATATATAAAGTTGGGAATTTAATTTTCCCTAGTCAGGGCAACATGCCAATCTCTTCTTCTCCTTATCTCATTTATTCTTTATTGGTGGGATCATATTTCCACATGAGGGTGCCATGTTAGCAGAACTCTCACCCTCCCAGTACTCCAAAGTGGATACGGATGGCTACCCTGAAGGTTCGTGGTAATAAGTATCACGTAGGGCAACTATTCGAAACAATGGCAGCTTATTCCTGGCAAGAGTGAAAGGGAGGTAAGGTGCTCCTGCATACTCTAGACTGACCCATGGACATAGAATATGCATTCAGGATTTTAGCCTATCAAATAGCTTAAGTCCCCTTAGATAAGCCAGGTCAAGCCTTCAAGGAGGAACTTTGAATTTCTGAACTTCGTTCAAGCAAAAGAGTCATTCACCAGGAAATACAGGAAAGAGTTTGGTTGTGAAACCAGAGAAGAGTGATGGAGAATCTGGGATTATATGGCTAAAAATGAGAAAGTATGGATAAATAGGTACCTAACTGCATCTGCAGTTCTGCCTGCAGATAGCAGAATCCATTCACAGAAATGTACCATAGAGATGAGGAAAATGGCAAAACCAAAAGTGAGTCAAGTTCAGATTGCTGTAGACATTTTAATGGAACAGGATAGTAATACAAACAGAGGCACGGTGTTACAACTGGGCTTATCAAGGAGGACAGAAGAAAGATGTATATCTGTATAGGAACTTGAGTCAAAAGCACTATTGCTAGAAGAGAGACCCAATACAAGTGAATGGAGGATTGGAGACCTGCAGCTGCATCCATAGGTTAGCATGGATGCACCATGACCCAGTTCATTCTACTATGATGAATGGCTCTGTCTTAAACCTCGAGATTGTCAATAGGATTTGTGGGTCTCAGTTAATGGTCAGAAAATCTTTATTTTCTCTTCCCTCTTTCCTTCACCCAATTAATTCCTGCTTTGCTTCAGATCTCAGTTCAAGCTTCCCTTTCTAAAGAAAGCCTTTCCTCACTTCCTGAGTTGGTTCTAGTCCCTCTTCTTCCATATTTCCATTAATTTGTTCAATACATTATTAGTTTTTTTGTTTTTATTTTTGTTTGGGTTTATTGTTGTCATTTTTGTTTGTGAAGTTAGTTTGGGGGGTACCTACTACAACACAGATACTAATCTAGAAGCTAGTGACACAAAAGTGAATAACATATTATCTTTTTCACGAGTATTTCTTTTAGTCTGGAATATCTGACTGTAACTGTACAGACTTCAGAAGAGTTTTGTGGTCTAGTATGTATGTATAGTATTGGAGGCCCACTGAGGGGAGACAAGAGGCAGCAAAAATGAGCTTGGGAAATGTTACTAGAAGTGGCATTTGCACAATTCTGCAACTCGGTAAAATAACTTCCATTCTTTCTCTGAGGTTTTTGTCACACAGGAAAAGCAAAAGGTAATAGAAAACCCACTAGGGCCTGCAGATCTGTTGACTTATACTTACTATTGAATTACTTTTCATCTATCACCAGGCGCTAAAAAGAGTACCTATCCTTTAAAAAGTGGCAAATTGTCTACATTTCAGTAAACAGCTTGAGCTGGGAAATTTTTGACTCATAATATCTGATGAAATTAAATGAATAAATTAGTGGCAATGAGAATCTATGTGAGTGATACTTTAAAAAAAATGTCCACAGACATGGGGAGCGATTATCCAACAGAAATGTGATATTTTTCCTAATTCTTGGGCCACATTGGTGAATTTGCAATTAGGTAGAACACTGTCCATCACATAGGAGGCAACACAAGAAGGCACTGATTCAAAATACAAAAGCCCTTCCTGCTCTGGCATAGAGCCTTCATCAGGATGGACCAGGTTGGATCCTAACAGAGGCCTTTTTGCCAGAGCCTGGATTTCATAATGTGAGCAATTCTTTCTCCTTGTAATTACTGATAACGTTGCTGGGTGAACTGAAGACACACTGAATAGCGAATTAGATATTACATCTCTCTATTGTAGAGCATGTAAGACAGCAGCCTTGCTATTTACATCACAGAGACTTCAAATGCAATTTTGGATCAACATTCCCTATTCTCATTTCCACTTTTATCTATTCTCCTCTCATTTGTCCCATACGATATCTTTTGCACATTTCCATATCATCTGTTCTCTTTGAGATTGTTATTCAAAATCAATACTACTACTTCCCCTAAACTTTCCCTTTCAAATAGGCGGCATTTGCCAATTGTGAATAGTAACTATCTTATGTTTTTACACATTGTTTATCTTACCTCAGGAATGACTTAATCCATCAAAAATGCATAATTGCTTGACATTTAACCTGGAAAAGCACTGACTCTAGGATTGAAAAACATTAGCACTTTGCTATATACCTGCCCAGCAGTTCAGACTCCTGTGGCCACAGGAACCGCCAGGTCAATCCAGGGACCATGTTAGTGACACACGTACTCTGGGGGATTATCCTTGCAGCAGGGCACTTTCATTTTGGGGTTTTCAGATTTTTTTTCCGAGCCTTTCCTTGGAATCGGAAATAAATTTGACATGTACTATGTAAATCACTTCAATTTTTTTTAGAAAGCTTTTTTTCTGCGAAGTTCTAAGTAAGTGTTACAAAGGTAGCCCTTTCACATCTTTTTTTATTGAATTTTTTTCTTATTTTGTAATCAGTTGTCTACTCTTTAGAACTCGAATGCTTTTTTTCTTGATCTCTTATGGTCCATTATTTCTTTACGTAAGGACTTGGGCCAGTTTTTCCCGTCTAGCTAAACTGAAGAGTTCAAGAGTTACTTTGGATTAACTCTCTGAGGTTAAAAAGCTTACCTGACCCTGCTTTTGAAAGTTTTTTTGAAGACTTTTATTGAAGTCGGAAAGTAAATTGTTGTTCTCTCATTACCCAGACCTTCCCCACTGAACAGAATTGTGCTTAATTCAACTTTGGATCCCCTGAAGTTTGAGTAGGTTCAAATCTCCGTATATATTCCCTTTCAATCCAAATTGCTACGAAGAACACTGACACCTCCGGATGCTATTAGCTTTTCTAAGATCACCACCAGTCTCTTTAGCATTGCACTATAGAAAAAAAGCAATAGAATATCCTACTGAGCAGAGATTGGAGTGAGGAAGGGGGACAGCTGTTAGGGCCTCTTGCCCATTTCCTTAGAATTAATGTAGTGATGTGCCCTATAGTAAAATTTCAAGGGTTCTGTTCAAAATAGTTTTTTTTTTTTTTTTTTTATTCCAGGGTATTGTGAGGGTACAAACACTACAGTTACACTTTATGCCTTTGCCTCACCCAAGTGCGGGTTTAAGGCGTGCCCTTCCCATCCCCACCCCCCTTAACAGTTTTAATAAATCCCAGCAGGAAACCAAAGGAAGAATAATGTGCATGAGTTCCACTTTTTAAAATCCTTCTGAAAATAAGGAAACTTATGTTTTACTTTCTCTGATAGGTTTGTAAAGAAGAAATCTGGAAGTATCTTTATCGTAGATGCATTTTTCATCACCTCTCTGAAACCAATCACTCCATTTGTAGCTAGATCTTATCTCTTCAATCATCTCCTATGGCATAAACATAGGCTTTTATGTCTCTCATCTTAAAATAAAGCCCTCTCTTGAATCAACTAACTCTGCCCCATCATTTTAATCCCCTTTTCAGAAAAGCTCGCAGCTGTCTATACGAGTTCTCTTAATTCTCTCCCTCTCATTCTCTCTTAAACTACTGCAGTCATGATTTTACCCGCAACACTGCACGGCAGCTGTTGACTTCTCTGTTGCTGATGCCAATGGACAATGATCAGTCCTTTTCAGCAGCATTGGACACAGTTGACCACTCTTTCCCTTTTGATCAACATTCTTTACTTGGATTCCAGGACACTATTGTTGTTTTCTCCCATCTCACTGGTTGTTCCAACTCCTTTGCCTTTGATGGCTTCTCTGCTTATCTTTGATCACCTTATCATTGAAAGTCCTCGGTCATCTTCTCTTCTTTTCACTAATAGTCTCTTCCAGTATTTTCCATGATTGCCATAATGTTTTGAAAAATATTTTTGGAGCAGTGGAAGTCAATACAAGAGTTACATAAATAATTTGGGGTGTTATCCACAATTCTGAATTATTGATATCCTTCTATCAAGTCAAATTGAAAACTGGCGGTATTTTCTTGAGCAAGCTTTTGATAAATGAGATACTTGGCCAATAACGAGATGCCCAGTGATCATAACATGAAGGTGTCTGAGAAAGAAAATAAATAAGTTTTCAAGGCAGAATTAAATGTCATAGAATTTGAAGACTTTCAAGTAAATCAGTCAGTCATCTGTTGAAGGATATGGGCCAGAGTTTGATTACTTTATTAAGAAACACTCTTCCCTGACATAAGCATAAATAACATCTAGTAAATTATTTCATTTCATGAGAGGCCACATAATGATAGTTATGACACTTAGAAAAGCTCAGATTGTTTTATATATAATAATGTAAAATTCTAAAATTTTTGTTTGATTCCCTCATAATTTCAAAAGTATGTATCCATTAAAAGTCAATTTTTTGTTTTTGTCCTTGGGGAAGCAGTTTAAAAGTTGAGTAACTTTATCAGAAAGCATTTTTTTTTTTTTCGTGTGACAGTGGCTTTAAAAATAGGCTTTCTTCTAAGAAGGGAAAATATCAATGCCATGTGGTCTGTCAGTTGCTATGGTAACCATAGCTCATTCTTTTTTTTAATAACAGTTTGAACTGGCTCTTAAACCTGAGCAAAAATCTGGCCTGCTGAAGAGTAAATTGCTGCCTCACCAGAGCTTAGCTCTTAAACGTCACTCCCCCTCCTTTTCACCCTCATCTTCAGATGCTTATTTGACATTTATTCACAAGTACTCTTATTCAGACCAGTTGGTTAGCTGTGCAATGTAATAGTATATTAATCAAGTACTACTAATTAAATACGAAGAAAAAGCTAAGTTTTCTAATTTACCTGTTAATACAAAAAACGGGTAGACTTTATATCTCACAAACCTGTCTAATCTCTTGACTTAATGTATTATCAACTCCAACACGGTATTATTATTATTATGTGATGATGTATTATCACAGAATCACAGAACTCTGATTCTAAATGTTTGATCGCTGTTCTCTACCTCAGTCTTTATAACAACCATTAGACTACAAATGAGGGTAAAAATATGCTTGAGTTAACTTTAATTCCTGCATTATTAAATGAAGCTTGGACTACAGAATCTCTAATGTGGAGACAAGTAGAATACTCTTTCCCCAACATCATGAAATAGCAATAGGGTAATCTGACAACCTCTCTACTATTCCTTTCATAACTGCTTGTGAAATAAATCATAAAGTATTTAACAACATTTTATCCTAAGATCATTGTCTTTAAGAAATGAACTTTGATTTATTTTATTGAGATGAATAGACTTGTCAGTATTATAATGGTTTCTATTTGAAAATTACTATCAAAGAAAGACATAGTAAAATCTAAGTGCAACATAGCTTGTTAATATATGGATTTGGACTTGTGTTCATATGTCCTTCAAAACAAAGACTGAGTAATATATCTAAAATTAAATTGTTAATCAGTAGTAATGGTTACGTATCATTGTTATAAGAGGTTATAATATATGTGATATTGATATTATATTCTCTCATATATATAATTTTATTGTTGAATTATATTAAACATTATTGTATACTTACATAGGTCTTGAAAGTATTACCATACACATGTATTCCAGGATATGTAGAAAATCAGTAACAAATGGCTTACCGAAATCTTTATTACATGTATATGTATTTATTATATATGTATTTGTTACATATATAAATGAATACATATATATATTTATATAAATAAAATGCACATTATAAATAAAACATTCGAAAATTTGGGATTCAAATTTGGAAACTAATGATAATTGCAGTTAATACTTATGAGGGTAAGCCAATATACATTTTGTTGGGAAAAATTCCTCATTACATTCTTCCATCCCAAAACTAGTAAAAGAGCATGAACTAACACATGATCGTTAGAGTATTGACACGCAGTCTGAAGATTCAAGATGCAATTGAGAACTTTGTTTGCTAAAGAAAGACTGTGCATGTTCTTTCAAGTCAATCATAGAGGTGCAATAAATCTTTCCCCCTGTATCACACTACCCACCTCTTCCCACTCCTGCTATAGGACACCTAGGACACATGGCCTCTCAGGGCTATGAAAGCCTTACTGACTCTAAAGAATGTATGTGGCACTTTTCACATAGCCTGTAACTAAATTTCAAAGAGTAGGACAGAGTAGAAAAGTAGGAAGAGCCCTTTCTGTAATGTGATATAATACCTGGTATATTAGTCAAGGTTACCCAGAGAAGCAGAACCAATAGGATATATAAAGGGATTTACTGTAAGGAATTGGGTCATGTGATAATGGGGGTTCACAAGTCCCAAGATCTTCAGGCTGAGTCAGTGAGCTGGGCCCTAGAGGAGCCAGTAGTGTAGTTGTAGTCTAGAGGCCAGCAGACTGTTTTTCAGGGGAGGTCAGCCTTTATGCTCTACTTAGGACTTCACCTGATTGGATGAGGCCCACCCACTCAGGGAGGGTGATCTCCTTTACTCAGCCTAGTGACTTAAACATTAATCTCCTTTAAAACACCCTCATAAAAACAAACAGAATAATATTTGACCAAATATCTGGGAACTTCATGGCCCAGTCAAGTTGAGTCATAAAATTGATCATCACACCTAAATTCTCTTCTGTTTCTGCTACTACCTAGCAATTAAACCTTGCTCTTCACTTAACCTCTATGGACTTCATCTCATTACCTGAAAATTAAGATATTGGGTAAAATCAATTTTAAGATCTTTATTCTAAGATATTATATTCATATGCAGGAACAGCCATTTTAGCAATATTAATTTAATGTCCCATGAGATAAAATAAATAAGAGAATCTGTAGCATAAGACCTACCACAAACATTTATTACCCTTATATGAGAAGTACAGATGCCTTGTTCCTTTATTAATCTTTAACTTTGCTGCAGTGCATGCAATCTGAAGAAGCATTTAATAAATTATCACGAATAGAACCAAGACCACATTTGGGATATTAGTGGTAATATAAAGAAAAGAAGTTCAGTAAGAATAAAAGAATGTATTTATAGTCAAATGAGCCAATACAGTGTTTAAATTGTTGTTTACCTCCCCCCTCTACCTGGCATGGTATCTTATTATCGATGCAATGAAACTCCTAGGAATTGACACATTTATAAAATACTGAGACACAGAAAAACTTGCAAATAAGAGGTATCAATGTGGCGATAATAACCACAAAAAAAATGGTCCTTGAGGTAGCATAAGAGATAATGGACATCATGTATTCAATTCACATCTTAACCAATAATGTGCCTGTAGATGTCTGTATTTAGATGAGAAAGTAACCACGTGAATCCCTGGGGATTAGTTGATAATTACATATTCAAACGATATTTGCTCTTAGCAGGAACATAAGAATCATTTACAATGGTCTCTACATTCTTTGTTTTGCATTTCTCACCAGTAAATATTTTTAAGTATGCCTCCACATATATGTTTATTTTTTTTCAAATCACATATAATAGAATTCTCAGAATATATTAAAAGAAAATGAGATCAAAATAAATCAGATTTTAAATTTTAATATTTTTAAATCTGAGAGATCTACTTGAATGGAGATCTTTCATTAACCCATAAATTGTACGTGTATCTACATTGATACAGCTTCATGCCATTTTGAATAAAACTTTTTTGTAAAGATTGGCTGGGAAGATAAGGGAAGAGATAGGACAGCAGCCATGGAAGAAGATTGATCACATTAAATTACAGCGAGAATTTACAAAAGTTGTAACCTCGAGATGTTATGTTAATCAGCATTATAGTTTTCTCCTGCTTAAAATTAGATTATTATAATCTGTTGTTCTTCTGTAGTCCCAAAACTTCAATTCTGAACTACCCATTTCCATTCCAACATACAGAGAGCTTTGAATTGTCACTCCCATCCTCAAAAAAGAAAAAAGACCAAAGCCTGCATATCAACAACTCTTCTTAGATCCATCAGGGAATTAAGGGCACATGGCAAACCGTTGCCACTAAAAGTGGCAAGACAGGCAAATCCCAAGAACTAGGGCTTGAAGGAAGCAGAAGCCAGCAGGTGGCACCAGCACTGACAGGAACACTGTGACTGTAATTGACCAACTGCTGGAGGCCCAGACTGGAAGTGTTTGAGAGTTAAAAATTCCAGAGGGGAGGACATTCTTAGGGATGTCCTCATGCTTTCCTGAGTTTTACTTCCAGGAGCCCCACTAGATTCTCAGAGAGAAGGTGAAAGAAAAATCCTCTTGTGCTTCTAGCAGTGACGGGGGGAAAAAAGTCATTTTTAAATATACCTAGAAGATTCTGTTCTTAACAAAGGACTGTCCTCAAAAGAAACAGTTATGCCAGAGCCTAGTTAACTTGGGTCTTACCAGAGCTTAACTTACCTGGGGGAGAGAAAATACAGTATTCCCTCCTTATCCAAAACCCCCAGTGGATGCCTGAAACCGTGGATAGTAACAAACCCGATATGCACTCTGTTTTTTTCCTATACATACATACCTATGATAAAGTTTAATTTGTAAATTATGCACAGTAAGAGATGGACAAAAATAATTAATAATAGAACAGTTATAACAATGTAATGTAATAAAAGTTATATGAATGTGGTCTCTTTTTCTCTCTCTCGAAATATCTTATTGTACTATACACACCCTTTTTCTGACTGCAGTTGACCTATAGGTATCTGAAACTGTGGAAAGCAAAACCTCGAACAAAGAGGGACTATTGCATCCACCTGCAGCTCACACTAGACTTTCTGCCTCATCTATGGGAGAAAGTACCTGAGAAGAACTTGTGAAGGTCAAAGCCAGAGGATACAGGCTCACTGAAAGACTGAGAACTAATCATAGGATTATAGAGCACTTTTCCTCACCCACACCTTACCATTCCATCGTTAGAACTCCTGTATGATAACAGGACACTGCAGCTGAAAGAACTGCAAGCCTTGGGCACTATTTAAGAAGGAGTCTAAGAAAACCCAAAGATAACAGAGGAGACAAAAAACAAAAACATTGGAAAAAATGTCTGGTTTGTCTCTGACACACACAACTACAGTAAACAATATACATAGCATATAAGTCCCAGCCAGATAAACATAAAACATCAAATGAAAGTCCTGTTTTTCTCAGTTCTTTTACCTGATATATCACATCTGGCTTTCAACAAGAAATTAAAAGATACAAAAAGGCAAAAAACATGGTTTGAAGAATCAAAGTAGAATAAGAACTAGACTCGGATATGGCAGAGATTTTAGAATGATCAGACTGGTAATTTAAAATAGCTATGATTAATATGCTAATGGCTCCACTGGAAAAAGTAGACAACGTGCAAGACCAGATGAGTAACTAAGCCAACAGATGGAAACTCTAAGAAAGAATAAAAAGGAAATGCTATAAATCAAAAACACTAACAGCAATGAAATATGCATTTAATAGTCTCATCAATAGGTTGGACGTGACCAAGAAAAGACTCAGTGAGCTTGAAGAAACTGTCAATAGCAATTTCCCAAACTGAAAAGCAAAGCTATAAAAGAATGAAAAACATGGACCAGAATATCCAAGAAATGAGAGACAGTTACAAAAGACGTAGCCCACCTATAATGGGAATACCAAAAGGAGAAGAAAAAAGAGAAAAGAACAGAAGAAGTATTTAAAGAAATAATGGCTAATAATTTTCCAAAATTAGTGACACACCAAAACATAAATCCAGGAAACTCATAAACACCAAGCAAGGTAAATACAAAAATATCTATACTCAGACATATGGTATTCAAGCCGCAGAAAATCCAAGACTAAGAGAAAATTTGGAAGAAATCAGAGGAAATAAAAACAACTTTCTGTAGAGTAAAAAGATAAGAATTGTTAACAGACTTCTCTTAAGAAACCATGCAGGTAAGAAGAAAGTGTAGTGAAATACTTAAAATATTCAAAGAAAAAAATTACCCACCTAAAATTTTATATACAGCAAAACTATCCTTCTAAAGTGAAGAAGAAATAAAGATTTCCTCAAACAGGAAATGAATATACCTGCCTTGCAAGAAATGTTAGAAGTTCCTCAAAAAGAGAGAAAATTATATAGGTCAGAAATTTGAATCTATGTAAAGAAAAAAAGAGCATTATAGAAAGAATAATGAAGGCAAAATAAAGTCAGTTTTTTCTATTCATAATCTAACAAATAAAATTTGCTTCAAAATAATCAGAACAATGTATTCGGTCATTATAGTTTATGGATAAGTTAGATGAGTGACAATAATGCAATAAAGGGTAGGAGAGAATAATTGGGAATATTCTGTTGTAAGGCATTTGCCCTACCCATGAAGCAGTATAGTGTTATTTGAAAGTGGACTTAGATAAGTTATAAATGTATATTGAAAACTCTAGAGAAACCCCTAAAATTTTTTAAAAGATGTATACTCAATATGATAAAAGAAGAAAGAAAATGGGATTACATAACATGCTCAATTGTAGCCAAAGAAGCCATGAAAATACTGGATGTGAAAAAAAGAAACAAATAACAAGGGCAATGAGTAGAAGATGGTAACACACATGGTAAATATTAATCCAATTATATCAATAATCACTTTAAGTGTAAATGCATTAGATGTACCAATTAAAAGAGACTGTTACAGTGGATTTCCAAAAAAGAAACAAGACTCAACTCTATGTTGTCTACAGAAAACCCACTTTAAATATAAAGATCCAAGTAGATTAAAATAAAGGGATATAGAAAGCTATACCAAACTAACACTACTCAAAACAAAGCTGAAGTAGCTACATTAATTTCAGACAAAGCAGATTCAGAGAAAGATTATCAGGGACAAAAAAAGGGGCATTACATAATAACAAATGATTAATTCTCCAAAAATACATAACAATCATTAATGTTTGTATGCCTCACAACAGAGTGTCAAAAGACATGAGGCAAAAACTATTAGAGTTATAAGGAGAAGTAGACAAATCCACAAATACAGTTGGAGACTTTAACACTTCTCTATCAGTAATAACATATCCAGCAAGCAGAAAATCAGTAAGGACATGGTTGAACTGAACAGCACCATCCATCAATTGGATCTAATTGACATTTATAGAACACTTCTTCCAACAACAGCAGAACACATATTCTTCTCAATGTCAGATGGAACATTCACCAAGATAGACCACATTCAGAGCCATAAAACACACCTTAACAAATTTAAAAGAATTGAAATCATACCAAGCATTCTCTCAGACCACATTGAACTAAAGTATTAACCAATAATAGAAAGCTAGCTGGTAAATCCCTAAATATTTTGAGATTAAGTAACATGTTTCTAATAAGACATGGATCAAAAAAATTCAAAAGAAATTTTAAAATATTTTGAATTAAGTAAAAATAAAGTACAAGTTATTAAAATCTGTGTGATGGAGCAAAAACTGTGATTAGAGGGAAATTTATAGCATTGAATGAATATTTTAGAAAAGAGAAAATGATAAAAATCAATAAGCTTCTACTTTAGGGAACTAAAAAAATAAGAGCATGTAGTAGGCTATACCATCTAGAATTGTGTAAGTACACTTGATGAAGTTTGCACAATGATGAAATTGCCTAATTACACATTTCTCAGAACATATCCCTGTTAAGTGACATATGACTGCATCTGTGTTATTAACATATATGCACAAATATATATATGTATGACATTTTATTTCTCATAACTTTTATGAAGAAATCATTGCTCTTGTGTTAGAGATGAGGAAATTGATGCTCAAAAAGGAAAGAATCCTGTTTAGGGTTAATCAGTTGCTAACAGGCTAACCCCCTAAGCTCAAGCTCTTTCTTTTATGAAACATTCTGGGTTTTGAATTAAACTCATTTATGAGAGAGTGTCTAGGCTTGTACTGGGGAGATTTTTGCCCACATGGGCGTGCCAGCAGGTGAGGATGAATGCAAAAACGAAATACCTGAAAGACAACAAAAATGAGAAAGAAAAACAAGGCATTATTGATTTATGATCACCCAACTTCACAGGGTCTTCAACATCATCCAAGAGTCTTAGTGTATTTCTTTAATCAGCTATCTCCACTGGCTTAAAAAGATCATGTTCTTTCAAACCATTGACTACATATGTTCTTTCCTCATTCTCAGCACATGACATTGACTTTACAGAGTTTGGTAAAACCAACCCCTGAGATTTATAACAAAAAGTCTACAATAATACTTGTTAAAATGACTATATTTCCCTCCTTGTTTTACTATAGTTAAGACATTTTTAATTCTCCAAATAAAGGCTCATGAATGTTTGTCTAAAAGTCTTGACACTTAATGAAACCACTCTGTCATTATAAAATGAGTTGCAAAATGTTCCTTTCTCCTACATACTCTTACAGAGTTTGTGTAGAACTGGTATTATTTCTTATTTACATATTTGGTAGAATTTGTCAGTGAAGCCATCTGGATCTGAATATGTCAGATAGCTTTTTACAAGGAATTCAGTTTCTTTAAAAGATATAGGACTATTCAGGTTATCCATTTCTTGAGTGAGATTTTGTGTCTTTCAAAGAAATCGTTCATTTCATTTAAGTTGTTGAAAATAGAATCTTCATTTGACTTTTTGTTTCCATCTCTCTGTTGATATTCCCCACCTTTTTGTACATATTTTCCATCTTTTAAAATAGAGCCTTTAACCTATTCATCCCTTATTTTAAATTCCCCCATTAAATAGTTCCAACATCTGGTGATCTCTGATTTAGTTCTGTTCCTTTCTGTGTGTCCTGAGGAGTTTGTTTTTTTGGTTTTTTTTGAAATTGTATATTTGTGACATGGAGTGTCTGATAGTATTTTACTCAAGTCAAATATCTTGTGTAGATCAAGAGAAACTGAAGCAAAAAATATTTCCAACTGGAATTGGTAGTTATTGTTGGGGATCAAATCAACCTAATCTAGAACTAAGTATAGCTATATTCTCCGCACTGCTGGTTCCGAATTACTCCAGGAATGACTGCGCGGGGAGAGGGGTGGAGTGATGAGGGTGTGTCCAACATTTGTGCTGTACTCTAAGGTTTCAGCCACCTCTTACATCCACACCACACAAGAGTCTGTCTTCACGCACTGACCCCTCTCCCTGCAGTAGAGCACTGGTGCTTACTTCTCGGCGTTCTTGGTGTTGGATGGCACACGGTGGGCTCTCTCTTTCCCTGGTCCAACTTTAGTCTTGGGCTATGTGTGCCCAAGACTTTGGGGTGAATTTTTCTCATCATTTCTTCTCCTTCTCACTGTGACAAGTTCCTTCCTGCTCTTCATCCAGAAGTAGGAGACTTCTAAGAGTGTTGCTAGAAGATCCTGGTCTCAATACTTTTTCCTGGATCTTTGAACCCTTCCCAGTCTTGGATGTCTTAGAAGAGAAAAAAAAATGAACCCTTCCCAGGTTCAAAGGATTTTATTCCTCTCTCCTTACCTCATCAAAAATGGGTGCACCTGTGACCTCAGGGCTAGTGTTTGCTGCCCTTGTCGAAGAGGCTTAAGTCTTTTGAGAGAAATAATCCTATCAGGAGGGTGGATTTTCAAGCCTTTCTCCTCTCGCATAATTGTGCCAACAAGAAGCTTCTCTCCAATCTTTATTCCTGCCAAATCTTTCTCATGAGCACCCAGTGGAGGTTCATGGCAAGATTCCTTTTGTGTCTGAGTCTCCCAGGGATTCTATTTTCTCCTGCTGACCAATACTCACTTGTTCTGTTGCAATCCATTAGTATTTTACGTACTGGCTCTCATGTCTACACTGTCTTTTTCCAATGTTTTGCTCCAAATGAGACATTCTGCAACATGCCATGGGGGAAGGAGGAGCTGATCTTCCTTGGATTTTGAACTACTTAGTTGCCCTGTGATCTCAGCTTTCTGAAACCTGTGATTTCGTAGTTTATCCTACTTTTTCCTTCGTTAGGGTGAGATCAATACTTTTTTATTTTTCTACGTCTGAGGCGGATGTGGAAAACTCTCTTTTATATTTTTAATCCTTTCTTCTAAATTAAATCTTGTCCAACAAGATTTGAAGATTTCTTTCTTAACAGACACACAAACACACCCTTACACACACACAAACTCCTACTCCATGTCTCTTTCCTAACAATTTTTATCTGTTTCCACTCACTTAATTTTACTCACCCTGTATCCCAATGCAGTATTGCTGGTTTCTGTCTCCATCGTACTAAAGTGGCTGCTTTCTTTAACAAATTCTTTATGGTTAAATCTAATGGTCAATTTTAGTTTTGGAACAGAGGTAGTAACTCATTAGAGTAGAGAGTACTCAGACCAAATAAGGCACTAGAATTTATAGAATGTTAGCAGAAAATATTTCTTATAAGAAACAGTTTATACAAGATAGTCCTTGCAGACTTATTGTTAATACAGAAAATGAAAAAAAAACAGGAGAAAAGTAGACAGTGGAAAAAGTAATAGTAGAGAAATGAATAGTAGGGTTTAGGTGTGAGTGAATATTGATCCCCCTAGTTGCAGGGGGACTGAGTGGCCTAAAAGAGTATAGAAAAAAGTGTAATGGAGAATCATCTTGTGAGTTATGGGTATAGAATGTTCCAATGACAAGGACACATAAATAGAAGTAATAATAAAACAGAAAATATCAGTATATGCTTGAGCCACTAGGGGCGTAAATTGGAAATAATGTGAATAATACAAAAAAAATATTTTTGAGATGCACATGCACACTTGACACTATATGAGGTCACAGTGCCGATATACACAGACACACACAGAGCCTTTAGGCAGCAGAATGTGTTGAGGGTAGGAAGAAATTGATATCTGGAAAAAATAGACAAATATCAGGAAGAGATTTTTGACCATTTTATTTAAAAACGACAGCTTAAATTATGTGAGAGAATGTTTATACCTGGAGAGCCAAGAAAGCAATCAGGAAGGATGCCTGAAGGACCTTCACTATTTTATCTACAGAAAGAGGGTTTTAACCATGTGTGTGTGTGTGTGTGTGTGTGTGTGTGTGTGTGTGTGTGTGTATTCATTGAAGGTAATGATAAGATTTCACTTTGACAAATTCACACATTCATGAGGAGGGGGAGTGGTGGAAGAAAAAAAAAGTCTTGCAAAAATTTCACGTGAAAACAACCCTTGTGAAACCTGATAACTTTGCACAGCTCTGCCACTCTGTCATGTTAAGACTGTGAAGTCACGTTTGGGGCCTTAGGCTATTTCTCACCTTGCTATGAGTTCCAGTTTTAAAAATTACACAGAAAATGAGAAATGCTTGCTCATGGGCGTCTAAGCATCAGATAGGTATTATCTTTAGCAACTCCAACACACATTGTCTCAGGAGAACCCACCAATCAAATCACTGCATAAACTCCAGATGTGGTGGGTGGCCTCAAAGAGCAGGTGAGGAAAAGGAGAAAGTTTGGTTTTTGTACCTTTCTCTTTGCTCCGGAACTACCGAGTTGGTTGTGGGATCTTTGTTTAATTAGATTTATCACATCTTTATTGTTTTAGCTTCTCCCCAAAAGGTATAACGTTCAAATTTTTTAATTCCTACTGTGAGTGATATAATGGAGATTACGGTATTCAGTGGTATCCCAAATGGGTACCCGAGAGAGTACAGAGACCAATGTCACTGCTTAACGTGACTCAAGAATGAAAACAAAACAAAACCTGAATTCATTAAAATCTCAAAATCTTTTTATGATAATTTAATATAATTATGATCTCTTGGTCTAAACAGGCATAGAATACAAAATACCTGAAAATTTGCTCTAAAGTAATAAAAAAGGAAAGATGACTCCTTTTAGACTCAGAACTAAGCATCAGATGTGGACACCTGCATGCTATGATAAGTGTATTTCTATGGGGGAAACTTTATGGCACAGAGATTGCCAGAGATTAAATATCATAGCTCAGTGCTCCCCTGTAACTTCCCGACAGTCCTAGTGTAGGGGTAAAAAAGGCCGAGGAGACTGATGGTAGGATATAAAGTCACAAATCCTTTCCAGGTCAGTTTTCTATTAACTCTTCAATGAGAAACTGTCCCATGGAAAGCTCATCAATGCTTTTTATTTTTCTTTATCTGCAGTCTCATAAAACTGTGTCATTTTATTATTGAAAATATTCTGTTACTTCCTGAGAACTTTCATTTGGTTTAATTTTCCAGTTCCTTCAGTTTTATGACTTTAGAATGGCCTACTGACCTTTAAGTCGTTGCCAATTCTAGAATGTGAACTGATATTTTTCTAGTGGTTTTGCAATTTGGGGTACTTGACAATTATAATACGCTCTGGAAATGTTTAGCTATGGTGAAATCTGGTTAAAATTGCATTTCTTACATGTATTACTTTTAATCTGCTAGTACCATATGCTAAAAGATGGTTTATTTACAAAAAAACACATTAATTGTTTGTGATGGAGACAAATAATTAAAAAGAAGGTGTTAATTTTCTGAAGTAGTACATTCTGTTTAATAGTGCTTTTTCTTAATATTATACATGTGAGCATTTTGATATCATTAAATGATCTTCAATATAACATTTTTATTGAGCATGTATTATTTCATCTTGTGAATATACTGAAGTTTTTTTAACTCTTCTATTTTGAACATACGAAATATATTTTCTAAGTAATCTTGGAATTTGCATTATGCACACCATTCAAACTGGGGCTTTAATAACTATTTTGCCTGCCTTGTTTCTTAAAGGGTAACTTTTATTTTCCTACGTGCTTCTATTAGGACCAATACTGGCCATGCTGATGGGGGTACTGTGGCTGTACATTGGACTCTCACCTCTCTGAAATTCCCATAATCTAAAGATATTGGATTTGGTGTTGTGTTAATACTTATACTGGAGACAAGCTCACACCACACTTCATCTGATACCCACCCAGGATAAGGTGTGAGGGCTACAAGGTGAAAGAACCTCAACGTGACTTCCAGAAAGCTTTTTGTGAAAAGAGTTAATTAGACTCTGTCTCAAGCATTCCCAGGGAGAAATCAATCAGACCCCAAACATAAGGGCCACTGGATTATTTTTACAATCCTTCTTCTTAAACTTAATTTAAAAAAAAAAAAATCAACCCATTAGATTTAGAAGAGAACACTTGATGAGCTGCCAACCATTTAATGCACATGAATAAATGCATGTACATATGTTGAATCTATAATTCTTTTTAAAAATGCTAGCTCTCTGATAGTTCAGGAAGAACAAACTGATTGTACCTTGACCTTCATTTGCTTTTGTCACTGGGGAAAGGTGTTGATGTGAGTGTTTGTGCATGAATTGTGTGGGCTTATAAGTGTGTGACTATGTGTGTCTCTTTCATTGCCGAGAAACTTCTATCATTTGCTAGGCAGGCTGATTTGGTACTGAGGAGGACAAAACCCCATAAGCTAAGGATCACAAGCACTTCCCCAGGAACTCTCCCCGCTGTTCTCAGACAGCCTCACTTACTGATCTTTGCTATTCCTTAAAACTGATTTTATCAGAGATCCATAAAATGGTGAACCTGTAAGGTGTAGTTCAATTTTTTCATT
The DNA here is from genome assembly GCA_004363605.1 of Indri indri. Classification (NCBI taxonomy): domain Eukaryota; kingdom Metazoa; phylum Chordata; class Mammalia; order Primates; family Indriidae; genus Indri; species Indri indri. The sequence continues at coordinate 46,907 of RJWJ010000980.1, read as the reverse complement.
TACTAATGAAGAATTAAGTCAAGAGAAGTCAAGTGCATTGCAAAAGATCATATGTTAAGTGAATTATCGAACTAAGAATGAAATGTGATGTCTTTGCTTCCGGAAACTCTAGTTTGCTTGATAAACATCCTTAAAGTATATTCCTTTCTACTAGTGACAAGTAGACCAGGAAGCACATGTTAGATCTGCAGCAGTGATTCTCAAACCTTAACATGAATATAAATCACCTGGTGGGCTTTGAGATTCTCCGTTACTAACACGCTCCTGGGTTATTGCTGGTTTGGACTAAGCTTTGCGTAGCAAGGGTTAAGACAAAATTGCCATTCCCTTTGCCCATAATATAACATTTACCCATAATAGAATCATTTCTGTGAATATGGAAATAAGTATGACAAAAAGGAAACATAAATAATATCTCAAGGTAAGTAAGCTTAAAGAAATAATCCTTAACCTGCTATATTTTAAAGACTGCTGAATTTTCAAACTTTTACATTGAACAATCTGAAGTGCTGTCTTATTAGTATTTGATTATTGAGTAAGTAGGATCATCGTAAAATACATTTTGGTGCCTTACAAAATTATAGCACTAAGTTCTAATGTATACTTGAAGAAATTCCATAGTTTTTGTTTTGGTTTTGCTTTTGCTTTACCTAGAAATCTTAAATATGTTAAATATTGAGAAATAATAAAAGAACAATAACTCTTGAGTATTGATTTGGTAACTTAGTCTTATGAAGGTTTTTATAGACATAGCACTAGAAGGAATTCAAACCGTAAAAGAGGAGGTGTGATGTTAAAAATGATCTCTGTGTTATCTGACCCAGATGCAAAGGCGAGATATACAGCTTGCAAAGAAAAATGGCTTGACTTTCAAATGAGAAGGCTGACTGTTTATGTTCTTTGTAATCTGAAATAATTCAAGAACAGCAGGTCCTGAGCAACTTGGAATTAATACTCTCTGCAATGGTCTGAATATTTGTGCCCCCCCAAAATACATGAGTTGAAATCCTAACCCCCAAGGTGATGGTAGAAGGTGATTAGGTCATGAGGGTGGAGCCCTCATGAATGAGATCAGTGCCCATACAAGAGAACACAGACAGCTCCTTGGTTCCTTCCACTATGTGGGCATACAATGAGAATGCAGCCCTCTAGGAACCAGGAAATGGGTCCTCACAATATGCCAAATCTGCCGGTGACTTGATCATGAACTTCCCAGCCTCCAGAGCTGTGAGAAATAAATGTTCGTTGTTTATGCACCACCCAGTCTATGGTATTTTGTTATGGCAGCCAGAATGGACTATGTCATCTACTGTCCAACATCTTTTCCTACATTGTGCTGTTCTTTCAATAGGCTTTCGTCTCCACTCTTCTCATGCAACTGATGAAAACACCTGTTAAGCTCCTTCTCGCTGAGCCCCCTTAGATGCTACATATTCCCACCTTCTCAGGGATATTTGCAACTGGCCACACTTCAGAATCCATGTGTTGCTTTTAAAAATAGCTGATTCCTGGACTTCCTCCCAGATCAATTAAGTCAGAATTTCTAGGGTAAGTCCTAGGCACCGGTATTTTCAAATGCTTTTAGGTGATCTTAATGTTCAGTTAAGGTTTATAATCACTGTTCAAAAAAAAAAAAGACAAATAGAAGGCATGCAGATTAGAACTCAGAGGCTCACGCAGAAGCCCTCTGGGGCTGAGATGTTGGTTGTGTATGACTAGGTGGAGTGGGAACATATACACTGTGTATTTCTCATCTTTGGCCCATGATGGAACATCAAAATACAGAGATATTTTGGGGAAGGGAACCTTCTAAATGCATTGCAGTCGTAACGTAAAGGCTTACTACAAAGGGAAAGGAAAGAAGTGATTCCTGAGATGCTCTCTCTTACCATTTGCATTCTCTCTTGTTAGCACATTATTTGCTACATCCCATAGCACACAAAATTAGTCAGGTTTGCCTGTCTTTATCCTTTTTCCTTCCAGTACCTCTGAGCATCTCCTTCTCAAAACTAATTCTAGCCAGATGGAAGAGGCAGTTAACCATACGGAATTCAGCAACTTCATCTTAGAACTTTTCCTGACCTGAAAACTGTGCCCCAAATTGATATATTAGACCTCCATTTGGTAAACAGATCTGTCCCCCTGGTACAGTTCTTACAGCATGAAATCATCCTTGGTCCCTACACCTGTGATGATATTCTTCTAACCTGTATAGTATCTCTGTCCCCTCAAAGCCCTGCATAGCCGATGCCATCTATAATTGCAGCAGAGGCAGATCTCCTTGACTCCTACTCCACTGATAAGGAGATAAAGTTCATAGTTTCAAGGTTCAGACTCTCTTCATCTGCCTTTTACTATAAATTATGGGCTTTACCCAATTGACAACCAAGGAATAACATTCTGAATTCAAATTGGTGCAATCTAACACAAAGATGTCACAAAGGACTCCCCTGGAATTTCTTATTCTCCTGCCACTGTTGCTGGGTTACTGCATTTGAACAGTTACATGTATGGTGCTCTGTGTCTGTGCACAGCGACTGTTCTTCATCAAACTCTGCTCAGAAGTGTCAAACCAATTGACCTCTAAGAAGCACATCCTAGCTCTCAAAGCCCACATTCCAAAAATGAAGTATTACAGTATAAACATGCACACATAAATACTAGAACAACATAACACAAGAAATTTAATATCTACTTTTGCACACAGTTGGATTAGATAATCCTTAAAAACCCAATAATTTATCATTGATTCATTGATATTATTTCTTCTTCCAAATCACAAACAGAAAAAGGTTATTTACTTGTCAATTACCTGGATATGTTTTTCTTTCTTCTCATGTTTGGATCCCACCTGTCTAAAGTTATACTGATGTTGCTTCAGAAACTGTTACACTTTACTTTTAATTTTTCTCCGCTGGTAGAAATAGTTTTGTTTTGTTTGTTCTTTTTTTTAACATTGTAGAAATAAATCCAACCTTGGTCATCTTTCATTTTAACATGCACTTAGCTTTTTGCTTTAAGAACATTAAAAATTAGGGCCAATATGTAATTTCTCTAATTAAGAGCAAACCCATTTACTCTTACTACCTGAATGGCTAGCAACAAAATTTGGAATAACTTTTACATTTGTTTCTTTGAAATGATACCTCATTTTATCTTATGGATAGAAGGTGTATTCCTATCATCCAAATATATGAGGCATTTGCTAAAATACAAACTAATTTCTCTAAATTTTCTGCATGTACTTTGGTCAGATTGTTTTTGTTTTCCTCCTAGAGATATTCAGGAATGATTTCCTGTTCTTTCTTGGTGTCTCACACGCATGTTTACTTAGTGAAGAGGAACGTCCCACATAGAGTACCAAGCACTTTTGGCAGTTGAAAATTAGGCATCTCTCTTTGAAAGCACACCCTCTTTACCAATAGCACAAATTATCTACGGTTTAAGGAGGCAAAGAGTGTAAACAAGTAATCAGACTCTTGGTGGTGTAACTCAAAATACATTACTACTCAAATGAGATAATTGTAAAATTCTAAATGACCAAGTCTTACTGCATTTCTTTTTTAGTACCGAATATATGTCAGTGGTAAATAAGTGATAAAATACATATTCAATGGCTTGAAAAATAGCGTGATTAGTTTCTTCTATTTCATAGCCATTTAATAATCATAAATAGAAAGCAGGGGATAATTCTGATTCATTTGTATATGCTTATGTAATATAACATAAAATTAAATAAACCATTTATGATAATATACCATGAAATATATTATGAAATTAATTAGTCTTGGTTTAGTTAAAAGAAAAAATAAATGTAATTGGAATATCTCCTAGAGCATTAGAAATGTTATAAATAGTAGAGAAATTGCTATTGTAGAAGGTTGAATTTTCTTGCCCAGAATATTCAGGCAATTAGATTGGTATGGGGCACTTAAGAGATTAGACAATGTGCAAAACATTGCTCTCAGACTTTGAATGATGTTTTATGATAATGGCGCTCTCTAAAGCTGTACTCAGTGATTTTAAGGCCTATGCTAAAAACATCTGCTGCATAGAACATTAAAAATCAGAGAGATCCAGAGAGCTCCTTGTGTAGAATACTTTGAAAGACACTTACACAGAGACAGCTTCACAAATTTTGCTCATCTCTTAGATTCTGGCTTTAAAAATTTCTAGCTGCCTGGTCTCTGTCCTTGAACTACTACAAAGGTATTGTGCATTTATTTATTTATTTGGGCTTAGCTGGAGTAAATGATTACATATGCCCTGTCATTGCATTTATGGAATCTATCTTCAGTTGCTTGTATTACTTGTTCCCAGACACAACATTCACCTTATACTAGTTTATATTTACTCTCTGTCCAAACTGTACTGAATTCTACAATTATTACTATCCTGGTCTCAATTCCATGAAAAGTCTCTGTGCAGTAATAATGGTATTGCTAGATTTGCTTCTGTATATGTGCCTTTTCAAACCAATATTAAAATGATTCTAACTTTTTAATACATTAGAGGGAAAGGGCAGCCTGAGAAACAGCTGGCATAAATAATAAACATAATAATATTTATCATTATTATTTTATTGCTCTGTTTTCAGGCAGTGCTTAAACTGCTTTGTATAAGTTATCCTTTTTATAACTCTGATAATAATCTTAGGATATAAGTACTAATTCTTATACATTTTATTGACAAAGAAAATAATAATCTCTCTCTATAGTAATTATATATACACACATTATATAATCATATATTCTCATGTACTCTATTAACAACATTTCAACCTACGTTAAGCTAAAACTAATAGAACTAAAGAAATAGACAAATTCTTAATTAAAACTAGAAATTTTAATATTCTCTTAGTAAGTGACAGGAAAAGTAGATAAAAATCAGTAAGGATACAATAGATTTAAAAATCAATATGAAGCAAACTTAATTAACTGACATTTATAGAGGATTCCACCCCCAAAAAACATAATATAAATGTAAATAAAACATTCACAAAGCAAGACTATAAGTTCAACCATAAAAGAAATCTCAATCATTTGAAGTTAGTGAAATTGTACACATTATCCTCTATGATCACAATAGAAATGAAGGGGAAATTAGAAAATATTTTGAACTGAATGAAAATAAAAACAAAACATATCACATTTATAGTATTGAGCTAAAGCCCTAAAGGGAAATATTTAACTTTTAAAGCTCATATTTAAAAAATCAGAAAGGTTTAAAATCAATGATCATCTTTAGAAGGTAAACAAAGAAGAGCTATTAAACCATGTAAATTTTAAAAAGTAATTAAGGTAAGTAGAAATCAAAGAAATAGAAATGGATACACATTAAAGGCAATGAGATAAAAAACTTATCTTAAAAAAGATCAATAACATTGATAAAATTCTAGTAAGACCAATCAAGAGCAAAGACACAAATTAACAACAGAAGGAATGAAAGTGAGACTCATTACAGAATCTACAGGCATTTGTATGACATTAAGGAATTATTATGAGCCACTTTATGCCAATTAATTTAAAATTTAAATGAGATGAACCCATTCCTTGAAAGACACAAACTCATTCAAGAAGAAACAGAGAATCAGAATGGTCATACGTGTATGACAGAAATTGTACTTGCAGTTGACAACCTTCCCACAAAGAAAATTCTATGACCAGATGGATTTACTGGTAATTTCTATCAAACATTTTAGAAAAAAATACTACCAGTATTTTTCCAATTTAAACTCTTTGAGAAAATAAAGGATGAGGGTACACTTATTTTATGAGATAAGCAATGCCCTCAGATCTTATCAGACCAGACATTATAGAAAATAAGAAACTACAGACCAATATCCTTCTTAAGCAAAAATATGCATTTCCTTGAAGAAATATGAGGAAATCAAATTCAATCATATACCAAAAAAGGATGATATATCATGATGTGGGAGAGGAAAGATTTCTTTCTCACATATTGCTAGTTTCATGGATGAGGCACCTATAACAAAAGACAGATTAACAAGAGAAGAACATACATATTTATTTAATACAAGGTTTATATGACAAGGGAGACTTTGTAGGGAAATGAAAACCCCAAGAAAGTGGTAAACTTGTGTATTTTTATGCCTAGATTTGATGAAGAGTTGATAGTCATGAAGAAATATGATTGGAGCACACAACTTTATTAATGGCAATAAACTTGGGGGAATCTAGCAAGACCTGTTTGTTCAGATTCTTCTCTTCAATGATAGTTTTTGCTTTCTTCTGGGTATAGGGTGGGCATCTCTTCCATGAGGATCTTATGAACTGTTTCAGGAGAAGTTCAGAAAAATTTTTCCAGGTTTTATGACCTGCTTCAGGGAAAAAGGCAAGAGTAAGGTAAGAGTGGCCCTTCGGCTCCTACTGTTTTCTCAAATGCTGAGGTGCCATACTTTGGGGCAGCATGTCCCAAATCCCATCAAAGACTAAGTGTAGGTTATATCAGAAATGCAAAGTTTGGTTTAACATTTGAAAACAAATAAATTTAATTCCTCATTTTAACAAAATAATGGAGAAAGAACCTATGATCATCTCAATAGTGCCAAAAAAAAAAGACCAAACAATATTCATGTAAAAATTACAGAAAACTAGAAATAAATGGGAACTTTCTAAACCTAATTGAAGGTATGTACAATAAAACAAGAAGCAACATTTTTAAGGTCAGGCATAAGGATAGGATGTCCTCTCTCATGGTTTTTTTTCAATCAGTACTAGATGCCCTAGCCAGACAATAAAATGAAAAATAAAAAACAAAAATTTAAAGCCTATCAAATGTTTACATATTAGAAAAAAATGTAAGCATGTCTTTATTCACAGATAAAATGTACAGAAAAAAATCCTGAGGATTTTCTTTTACAATAAAAGACTCCAGAGCTAATATTTAACATGGTGACAAGATTAATATATAAAATCCATTATATTTCTGTACATTAGCAGCAAGTAACTGGAAATAAATTTTAAAATGTAACATTATTTACATAGCATTCAATAATATAAAATACTTCTGTAGACATAAAAGAAAATACGATGCAAGACTTACAGAAAGAAGATTGCAAAGAATTGTTGCAAGAAATCACAGAGGTTCTAAAAACATGGGGAGATGAACATGATCACTGATTTTAAACCACTGTATCCTAAGATAGTCTTTCCAAATAGATGTACAGGTCCAATGCATTCTCAATCAAAATTCCAGCCACATTTTTGTGGAAAAATAATTTTGCAAAAGAAAAAATCTTGACTTTCAAGGTTTGTTATAAAGCTACACTATTCAAGACAATGTGTGATACTAGCATAAAAATAAACGTACAGATAAATGGAACAAAAATAAAGTTTCAATTGATTAAGACAATGATACCAGATTATTCAATGGGAGCAAGGTTTATTTGTTTATTTTTACAAATGATACAAAAAATAACAGGATGTCTCTATATATCTATATCTATACCCACCCTTGTCATTTCCTCATACTATATACAAAAGTATTTAAAAATTCTGTACAATGTAAAATTCTTTCCCTGTTCTAGCACATTTCTGGAGAACAAGGCTCTGTTAACTAGATTATAGTAAGTTCAACATATCAACTATTCCTACAAAAAATGTTTTTCTTGGTCTTGTCTATATAACAGATGGAATCATGAGATTATATGAAAATTGAAAATCACCAAATTGTTCTTACATGGTTATGGGAATGAGTTTTAAGGAAAATATCAAGAAGTATTTGGTTTTGTGGCAGTAGTTCTTGAAATTTTTGGATAATCTGTTCAAAATGATATCACACAATTTTAAACACAATTTCAGGGATTTATGGATTATCTGAAACCCATTCATGAATCCAATTTCATTTAAGTACACTTGCTATAGCTGAATTCGGTGCTCTACTTTTTGTCATGCTATCCAATAGTACCAGTAATTATGCTTCACCTCTCTCACTGGTATTAGAATTTTCATGTTTTTAAAATACAGGTAAAATGCATGCTGAATTAGTATTTATCCAAAAAGTCAATAAGCTAAAATTCACACAAATTAACAAACCACTCAATAAGCCCAGCCTCATAAAATAGATCCAAGAGTAAGCAGAAAAATTGAGCAACCTAGGGTGTGAGGGCAGAAGCAGGGAATACTTGATCTGTCTTGGTCCTCATAAGGTATTGCATAAAGGCAAAAGGCTGAAATGATATAAATTCTTGTTCTATTAGGGGATGTATTTATTTCAATAATGTTTCATTGGAACCAAATTATTTGAATTCCTTGGGGAATTTTTTTAATATATGGATTTTATTAGTGCTATCAATATGGAGTTTAAATTCACCTGTGTTATTGAGCCACTGCCGCGTATTAGATGTTGTGTTTAAACTATGAATATGAAGATGAATGAAACACAAAATTAGAGTTTCTGCTTTCAAAAATCTTGTAATAACAGGAGCAAAATATACCCTGTGTAGAAGAGGAAATGATTAAGTATTAGTGGAAATTAACTGCAGAACTTTGGGGAAAGATTTTCTTGAGGAAGTAATCTTACAAGTGAACTTTGAGGAAAGATCAGCTTGCCTTTTCCTAGAAGAAAATTAGAGTAAGGGCATATGAGGCTAAAGTAACAAATTTGCTGAAAATAACTGATAACTGAGTTATCAACTGATAACCCATCCTTTTAACTGGAAACTGTGGGATATAGAAGTCACTGCAATGTCATTACAAAGATTATTACCATGAATGAACTAATTTGCATTACACAGCCTCCTATGTAACAAAGAAAGCTTGTTGTTCTTTAAGTACATGGCAATTAAGCATAGAGCTTCTGCAATGGAAAAGAAGAGAAGTGTTACAAAAAGCCTTAAAGGTGTAAATTGTTTTATTGCTCCAATGGGAGTCATTATATGAAGAAAAGATTGAATTCTTAATGAAAAGCAGACAGCAGTTACAAACCTTTTTCTTTTCATTTTTTTCCTGTGTAATATATATTCTGTCTGCAAGGAGAGACCAAAATCAAGTTGTGTATATGCAGATATTCTTAAAGCAATTAGGTAATTGACAATAGAACCATGTAGCATTCTCACAGCAGGCTGGTCTATTGATAAGAAGCATCATTCAAGATGCCAACTTCAATGTAAACTAAAGACACTGTTGTGAATAGGGTAAAGACAGCAAACAATAGATTCTAACAAATAAAACCTTGATGTTTCTAAGCTGTGAATCAAGGACTTTGTGTCCTAGAGACAGCGCTGGCCTTCACCTTATGAATGCTTGGCAAGATATAATAAATGAGTAGTATGACTGATGTAGATCACACAGGATGGTTATGAAATTAAAGTATATTCTCTGCCAAATCACAAATGAAGAATCACATTTTAGTAGATTATTGGACCTAAGAAAATCAATGCTTCTGCATTTGAGTTAGGCATTTATAATATTTGCAGGCATCTAGAGTTATGCTTCAGATGATCTCTTCCTTTTATTGAAGAAGAAGGGGAAAATTGAATTGAGGTCAACTAGCCACTGGAAGCCTTCATATTTTCTATCAGTGAAATATTTGGAAGTGTTTTAAAGTATTCTAAATAAAAATGAACCCTGTGACAATGTGGAAATGTCTAAAATTAAAATGAGTATCAGGCAGCCTTCTCATTCTTATTATAGCTTGTGTCTTGTTGTTTTAATGAGGAGTGATAAGACAAAATTGAGCAAAGGGAAATCTAGAGAGAATGTTAGCAACCATTATGTAGCAGTGAAGCTGTTAGAATGTGCATGGGTTTCTATGGGGAGCCTCTTCACCTGAGTTATTTAAATCCAAACTGTACAGCACACAACAGAAAACATGCAACATATACGATCTTGTCCTATAACTAGAAATACTAGCTAACCTAATAGTTCTTGGTTTTTTATGTTTGTTTTTCAATAAATATGAATTTTTGATCACCAAAACTTCTTTGAATGGGTTATCTATAATTCCCAAGTATGAATTATATCAAGTCAACATGAATCTTCTGCTTAGGGTATGACAGGAGTTGAGTTAATTATTTGCCTATTATGAGCCAGACATTATTCTAGGTGTTTCTCTAATAAATAAATAGAAAAATGAATATGATGTCATGACAGAATCATTATCCCAATATTTCAGGTGGGGATGCTTATTGCCATAGACTTTTATGTAACGTGCATAGCCTAGTAACCAATGAAGAAATGAAAGAATGAAGAAATAAATGAATGAATGAATGCAAGCTGGTATTGGACCAATGTCTCCTCTGACATTACTCTTACACTCTTCCCATTGAAGGATTTTATATCATCAAAAATCAATCTAACTGCATTGTTACAATCTTCAACTATTAACATACTATAAATTGCATAAATTGATAAGAAGGCACACTGTCAATGACTACCAAATATCCCAAGCTAGTTAATATGCTATTATCTATTAATCTCCAGAATCACATTTAACCTTTCATCAATTTGTCAGAGTTGTCAGTGATGACAACTCTGATTATAAGATCAGTGCTTGAGTCCAATGTCCCCCTCATGGGATGAGGTGATGAGGATAGAAAAATAAAAAAGGGTTAGAGTAAAACATGTACAGATCAATGAAATGTCAAAGATATTGTCATATTCTCTCACATTCAAATTCTTTAGATTAAAAAAACCACCATTCCTTGCCTATGTAGAGTAGCCATGGTTGTCTATGAGAAGAGAAAAAGATATGAGAAACTACATACTTGCAACCAAACCTTATGTTTTCAGCCTTACTGCTTATGCATATTAGGGGGAAAATTAAATATAAGTAGAAAACAGTGGCGATTTTTTAAAACATAAATTGAATCTAAATTATGACAATAATTTTGATAATATAGTTAAAATGGGAAAGGATCAGAAGACAGCTCCTTCTGCCATGAAAGAGGAAATAATGAGGAAATTAAATTTGAGAGAAATTGCCCTCCTGCTGCAAAAAAGTAGAAATCTAGAAAAAAACAGAAAAATGTTTTCAGACATTGGATAGTAGTACACCTTACTATTCAATGTCACAGAAAAGGGAAATAAATGAAGCCCAGCTTCATAAACCTTTCTGCCTGGAGTCAATTCTGGAAGTGCAGTTCAGGGAGAACCCAGATAGAACTAACAATCTTGCTGAGTTGAGGATAGAGAGATCAGATGTCAGGCACACCGAAGTACCTAGAATACACTGGGTAGAATGTTGGTAAGGAGGAAGTTATTCAAAGTCAATGTTCCAAAAATCTGTATGGTTTTTTCTTTATTCTTTGGCTAAATATGGATCTGTGCATATAGAATTTTTTTTCAGTGCTTTAAAAATACTACTCCATTGTCTTCTGACTCGAGTAGTTTTAAGACTTAAATCTTAGTTGCATAGTAATTAATAAATGAAACAGATAACTGAAACAACACTCGTATTTTAAGAAAAGTGCATTAAATTAAAGCTACACATTTTCTTCTACTTAAACTTCATTTATATTGCATGATTTTAACACTTGGTATTTTCATTATTGTTAGGTTCAGAATAATTTGTAATTTATTTTGCAATTTAATTTTAATTTATGCATATGTAAGAGTATATAATTTTATGTGAATGCCCTTTTACAAACTTTGGATTAAACCATAATACAAATTAAAAATTTCAGTTCTTTCACTTATTAACATAAGTTGGTTGTTTTCCCATGCCATTAAACGTTTTTCAAAATCATCTTAATATCATAATATTTTATTTCAAATATAATTTTAACTCAAAATAACCAGAAAAGTATAAGTTTTAGAAATCAGAAACATTTAAGCTTTTGTATTTTTTCATTAGCTTCAATTTTCTTTGAAATGATTGTCATTTCACTGCTTATAAAAAAATACATTTACTTGGTTCTGTATCAAAAGTTGTAAATGTATTTCACTTAAAAAAAGCACTCAGACTGGAATAGACATTTTTCCAAAGAAGATATGCAAAAGGCCAACAAGCACATGAGAATATATTCAGCATCACTAATCATTAATGAAATGCTGGAGGGAGGGTGGAATAGATAGTTAATTAATGGGTAGAGAGTTTCAGCTTGAGAAGATGAAAAAGTTCTGGATATGCATGGTAATATTGCACTACAATGTGGATGTACTTAATGCCACTAAACTATGCATTTAAAGTGGTTACCGTGGTAAATTTTATGTTACATTAAGAAATTTTAAACAATTTTAAAAAGCATTGAACTCAGGTATAATTATGAGCAAAATTTTGTTATTATTGATAAATTATCACTGTAATATCAAACAAAAACTGTTAGCCATTAAATGAGAAACCTGGCTCCTCATCCCATTTGTATTAGTGCCAACTGTAATTTTCTTCTACATAAGTACCCATAGTTCTCTATCAGCACAGAGAGAAATAGTGATGTTATTTTATTTATGCTTGTTTTAAAGAAAGATTTTAATCAGATATACTATAAGAACAAATGGCATACTAGTTTAAGAGCAAATACTTCTTTCTTAAATTTGACATTTAAAATTGCAAAGAGAAGGAAAAAATGCATTAAGTGTCTGGGTAGGAAGTAACTTACAATTCCAAGAACTTAAGACAATTCTTAAGTTAAAATTTCAACAAAGCTCTGCAATTATGCAAATCACTATTTACCTTAAATGGTTAGGCTCCATGTTAAATCCAATATATGAGCTGTGGAAGTAAATTATTGACCAAAGGATAGTAGATACTTTAAGTTTTAAATAATATTACCTCAATTAATTGTATATTATGCTTTGGTGTATTCTTTTTTTCTTCTTGATGAAATCTCTGTTTTTTTTAAAGAACTAAGTTTAAGAATATAGGCATTTTATTTCCTTTTCAGAGTACATTCTAGGTCTGATATCCAGGTTCCCCACTTCCATCACTATTTTTCCAATATAGATGTTATCTCTGAAGAACATTTTTTTATAATTATATAATCATATTTTATAACTATATGATTATAGTTTATAATTGTGATATTTTATAATAATCATTGAGATTTGAAGAATGGAGAGCATAAGCAAGTAATAATAATGAAAAATAATAATGGCTCCATAGTAATTAATATAAAGAATCACAGTGATCCTGGAAACATGAAATATTGTAATTTTTTCTCTAAAACTTTGCTTGCTCTTTCTTGTTCCACCAGCATTTGGTCCATTTAGCGATAAAATTTATTTCCTTGGTATATTCGAAACACAGTTAATAGTACCCACCAAGTGAATTTTATTTTTGGAAAAGCCCCAGAATCTATGTTGGATGAACCTACTGAGGGGGAGTGAGAGGGAATTGGAGGGGCTGGCAGAAGAAGAATGAAATATGTCTATGCTTGTAATTATTTCCATGTATTGTACCTGCTCTGTTCTTGCATTATTCTGTTATTCCATTACACCTCAAATAATGTGTTTTTTCCTCCTTTTTTAATATCATTATATACCTTTATGTTAGGAACAGAGAAACATGAGGTGATCATAAATAATTGGGAAATTCTATACAGATGATAGGAAACAAGAAAAAAAATGGAAATTATCTCGTCAATTACACAACCAGACCTCACTGATGGTTAGTGTCATTATCACTCAACATTCGGTGGCAGGATTAGTGATGCAAGAGAAGCTCTGTGGAGCTATCTGTCCTGCCACCCTTCTCACCATGAAGAGTGAGGGATTTTACTCTACTGACTCAGCCATTCATCTCTTTGTCTCCATTACCCTTTCTCTCTGCTGTTGTTACTGATCCTACTCAGCCATCTGCTCAGATCATTCTCTTTGCCTTACATTCAGGATTCTTTGACAGAATAAATAACCATTAACAGCATCTAAAATGGATCATCCCTATTGAGTATAATTCTTTCACGGCATAGTCTATGTATCCTATGGCAAGGGTATTTATTTTTGTACCAATCAACTCATCCTGGAAATTAATAATAATGATCGTAAGAGCTTTTTGGAGAATTTTATGTGCCAGAGACTATTTTAAGGATTTTAAATGTATTACTTAATTTAATTTGTACTGTAATGCTATGAGTTAGTTGCTATTAATATCTCCAAGTCACAGAGGCAGAGGTGTGTTTAAATAAATCACCCGTGGTTACATAACTAGTAAGTGGCAAACTTGGGGTTTTAGCTCGGTATTCTGCCTCCAGGTTATAACTTTGAACCACCATTTAATACTGCTTCTCTGGACCTCTTTTTGTTTCTTTGCAAAATAGCGATTGATTCTAATATTCAGATCTGTATGTACATGGTACTCTTCACCCTGCACAAAGTATTTTAACTGAGGCACTGATCCACCTGTGCTGCCTTCCCTCAGAAGGGCACTGTGCACAAAAGAGACATAACACCTTTCAAAAATACATCTCTTTCTGCATTGTAATTCCTGGATGGTAATACCTATGTTTTATATAGCTTTCATATTCAACATGCTTGGTGCAATGGCTTGAGCATGTAGATAATTAAAGAAAATTATTCCTGGAGGAATGAAGATTCTATGGTTTGAATGTTTTTCCCCAACTCATGTTGAAACTTAATCTCCACTGTAACAGTAGCAAGAAGGTGGGAATCCATGTATAGTATTTCAGATGTGGGGACTTTGGGAGGTAATGAGAATTAGATGAAGTCATGAGGGTGGGGCATTAGGACTGACACTCTCAGCCCCTCGCTCTGTGATGCTCTGTGCCACCTTGGGACTCTGGAGTCTTCATCAGATGTGGCCCTTTAACCTTGGACTTCCCAGTCTCTAGAACTTTAAGAAATAAATTTATTCAGTTTTTAAAATGAACCTCAGGTATTCTGTTATAGCAACAGAAAACAGCCTAATGTAGAGGGCAGAGACAACTAGCATGTTAAGTGCCTACTATAACCAGTAAAGTCCTAAGTACTAAGTAAGTTTAAAAAGGTGAAGATGACAGGAGCTCCCTGTCAAGAAAGGACAATTTCACATTATCTGCATTGGATATTGAGAGAGAAAAAATATTCAGAGATATAAAGTAACTTTAACTGGATCACATATTTTATAAAATATCAGGTATACTAGTGAATGTGTTCTTTGAACCAGTCATTCTGAGTACTTCACAGACATTATTTAATTTAATGTTTTCAGCTGTGTGGGGAAAGTATTGTAAATTATAGACTGTTATTTACCAGCAATTGTCTTCTACATCTAAGGTCTCATTAGCATTATAGAAGAGAATTCAAGAACTATATTTCCTGGAATCCTTTCCTCTGAATGGTTCTGGGTTAGAGTTTGCCAATGAGAAGAATATATGAGATTTGCAAAGCAAAGAGGAAGCCCATTGTCCTTGGGAGAGAGTAGGTGGGCAAATACAGCCTTTCTTCAGTCTCTTGATAAGCTCTGGCTTATAAAATTTTATTGAACTCTTATTTTGCAATTGGGGCAGCCAGGGACCTGGATATCTGGCACCTCTGTGGAGGAGATTGTAGAAAAGAGTAATATGGTTGCATCTCCCCATTCCACCCAGTGTAATGCAACTCCTTTCTATTTCCTTAAACTGAGCTTTTAAGTGGAATTCTTTTTGAAGGAAGTGTTCTGCTATTAAAGAAAACATTTAAGTATCACTGCTACAGATGATATTACTGTACTGAAAGGAAGGTTAAACCAAATAACCTCTAGATTACCTCCTAGTCTGAGATGCTGCATAACTTGCCCAAATTTTTCCCATAGGGAAGCATGCAACATAATCATCCTAGGGTAAAAATACAGAGCAGAGAGAACTCAACTATCATGCAATATTCGCAAATGCACCTTTCCTCAAGCTCTATAGCACTTTTCAAGTAGAGGCAGTTTCTACCTTTTGCATCTTTGAATTTCACCCTTACAGGAGATCCATATTGCTACATTTAGTCTTCCATTTTAGCTTTTGGAGACTTTATTCATTCACCAAATAGCTTACTGATGCACAATTTCTGTCATCTAAAAGCAAAAATGTAAAACTCTAAGCTATTTTTCAAAGTGCTGCTCTATGTTAATGGGAGGATTTTGAAATGCCACAAGGGAAATTATTAGAAAGAAAAAGAAGGCACCAGATTAAGCCACCCTGGACATTTTTATTTTTAAGACAATAATTTTAAAGCCTTTCCAAATTCTTAGAAAACAAACACAATTATTTAAAGATTCATTATCTTCAGCACATTAATTTTTTCATAGCTTAAGTGCAATGCAACCACAGGGGTTTATACACAAACATTTTTATAGATTTGGACAATAATATTGCAATCATGAATAACATGAAGTTTATGGTTGCATTATTTCTTTGTTGGCTCAATGGTTTATAAAACTATGTCCTTAAAAAGAAAAATCTTACCCCTCCAACCCATGATAAGCTTGGTCCCATGTAAAAATATTAACTTCTTTATGTTAATTCACTTTACGGCAATGTTTCTGGAACTACATAGTAGTAGTACAAGCTAAAAGTTTTTCCTCTGAATCACCTATCAATGTGATACTATATTCATTTTTGGATTTTAAGGATTGCATACTTATTCAAGCATAGAGTACTTCAATAGCTTTAGAATCATTCTTTAAGCAGGTAACATTTTCTGAATCTATCTTTAGATTAAAATTATTCATTTGACAGGTTCACTATATTAGGCAACAATTTTCCAGATATTACAGGACAGAGAGAACGGATCAAAGCAGATGATTTGGCATGGTAGATCTTACTTTTCCTTAATTTTGACAAGATTTTGTGGCAATCTGGTTCCTGTATGAGTGTGGCAGATAATCACAAATGAAGTCAAACATAATGTAACTCAGCAAGATACTTTTCAACATTCTCGAAGACTTTTTTCATTACCTCCTGGTCAAGTTCATTTATTTGGCTGACATCTTTGGCTTAATTTAAATTACTGTCTAGTCAATGGCAACATTGGTCTTTCAGTTCTTTTTACTACATTTGCATGTTTTATAGATTCTTTATTGGTATATTCATTCAAATTATATTGGAATTTACTGGGTCTTAAGCCCTGTGATAAACCCTGGTCAGGGAAATAACACACGAGTAAGTATGTCTTTGCTGTTAAGAATTTTCTTGTCTTGTGAGAAAAAGCATGTTAATAGAACAAGATTACCTGGGTTTGGTTCCTTACATAACCAATACTCACCTAACATTTCAATTTCTTTGTTTCCTTCTTTACATGTTCCCTTGAAATGAAGGAATTTTAAGTCTGGGATGTATATTTACAAATCAGTGCACTCCTCTGGACACCATACTTGTGTTCAGGTTCTTTAATGCAACCAAGATTTACCAGTCACTCATGTAGAAAGAAGGAAGCTATATAAATTACCCAGTGAATGAATTATCCAGGACTCTAATTTCTTCTCATTTCCTCTCATAAATCATTTCATAGTTAGTTAGGACTTCCACCAGGGGTTCACTTGGAAGGGGAGAAAAACAAAAACAAAAACAAAATCACTATGCTATCACAGCAAATTTAGAAATAATGTAAATTAGAATGACTAAAGTAGTTAAAACCAAAAGCCAAATAAATGTTAAGATTTCAACTGTCTTGGCTATTTCTATGCTGCAATCCTACCTACTTTACAAATAAAGCTATCATATCACTTTATGAGCATAACTAGTTTTATTATTTCACTTTTGTGCTAGTTCATGTGCTAGTTCATGACTTTCACACTACAGAAACACTAACTGCCTAGATAATGATATTTTTGTGTTAATGTACACCTATGCTAGCAATTATTATCAAATCCGATAGATCAAAAATACTCAGGATTGACATGTGATCTAAGCATCTGAAAAGTAACTACAATGAAGTCAAAGATTTGATCAACTAAGGGTCTTTCCAAATCATGCCCCAGTGGATCATTGGCCTCTCTGACTCTCCTTCACTTATCAACCACATCCTGGAAGATGCTATGGAGCTCTCTTCCCTACTGCAGCAAAAGCCCCATTACCCTTAACACTAAAAGCAAAGAAAAGCAACCACCTTACACTTATTACTGATGCTATTACCATTATGGGAAGCTCAGTGGTTGTTAGAATATTTTTCATCAGAACTCACTTCTCTCTGTTTTCAGCAAATATGCCTTTATTCACCCCTGTATGACATAGTTCATTGAAAAATAAAAAGGATTAGGTACATTTTACAGTCTTTTCCCCAATTGTTTTAAAAATGCATTGGATTATATGAAAGGACTTGTCTGGTGTCAAACAAAAAATAATTTTAAAAATATACCAAAGGGTTTTATTTTGGTGATTGTAAGGAAAAACAAATATATTCTTTTCTTGTATCTTCTTTAGAACAAAATCTGGCTGATGAAACTCCTTGTTTATGATAGACATGGTACTTAATGCCAATATAAGATTTTAGATAAAATAGGAGAAAGAAATATTGGATGCGGTGGGAGAGGGGGAGTAGTCCAGAAAAACAGGACAAGTTTTTTTCATTTTTAAAAAATTTCAAAATATTATGGGGGTACAAATGTTTTGGTTACATGAATTGCTTTTGTACTGCTTGAGTCAAAGTTATAAATGTACCCATCACCCAGATAGTGTATATTGCATCGTATAGGTGTGATTTCACCCAGCCCCCTCCCTCTTCCCACCTGCATGATTTCCACTGGGTTTTATTTCCATCTGTGCACATGAGCGCTGATCGGTTAGTTCTGATTTAATAGTGAGTACAGATGGTGTTTGTTTTTCCATTCTTGTGATACTTAAGAGGATAGTCTTCATTGCCATCCAGATTATTGCAAAAGATATTAATTCATTTTTTATGGCTGAGTAGTACTCCATGGTGTACATATACCACATTTTATTAATCTACTCATGAATTGATGGGCACTTGGGTTGATTCCACATCTTTGTGATTGTAAATTGTGCTGCAATAAACATTCTAATGCAAGTGTCTTCTTCAAAAAATGACTTTCATTCCTTCGGGCAAATAGCCAGTAGTGGGATTGCTGGATCAAATGCTAGGTCTACTTTTAGTTCTTTGAGGAATCTTCTCCATGCTATTTTCCATAGAGGTTGCACTACTTTTCAGTCCTACCAAGAGTGTTTAATTGCATCCACACCAACATCTATTGTTTTGGGACTTTTTGATAACAGACATTTTCACAGGGGTTAGGTAATATCTCATTGTGGTTTTTATTTGCATTTCTCTAATGATTAGTATGTTGAGCATTTTTCAGATGTTTATTGGCCATTAGTCTATCTTCTTTTGAAAAGCTTCTGTTCATGTCTTTTGCCCACTTTTTAATGGGGTTGTTTGATTTTTTTCTTGTTGATTTTCTTGAGTCCTTTGTAGCTTCTGGTTATTAACCCTTTGTGAGATGTATAGCATGTGAATATTTTCTCCCATTCTATAGGTTGTCTATTTGCTCTGTTGATTGTTTCCTTGGCTGTGCAGAAGCTTTTTAATTTGATCAGGTCCCATTTATTTATTTTCATTGTTGCTGTAATTGCCCTTGGCATCTTCTTCATAAATTCTTTTCCTAGGCTGATCTAAAAGTACATTTCCAACATTTTCTTCTAGAATTCTTAGGGTTTCATGTCTTAGATTTAAGTCTGTTTTCCATCTTGAATTAATTTTTGTGAGTGGTGAGAAATATGGATCCTGTTTCAATCTTCTACATGGGCCTATCCAATTTCCCAGCACCATTTATTGAATAGGAATTCTTTTCCCCAGTGTATATTGCTGTCTGCTTTGTCAAAGATCAGATGGCTGTATGTGGATGGTTTTATACCTGGGTTCTCTGCTCTGTTCCATTGGTCTATGTCCACTGTCACCACTTCTATTCCACGTAGTACTGGAAGTCCTAGCCAGAGAAATCAGGTAAGAGAAGGAAATTAAGAGTATCCAAATGGGGGAAGAGGAGGTCAAATTATTGCTCTTTGCTGGCGATATGATCTTATATCTAGAAAACCCCAAAGATTCTGCCAAGAGAGTCCTGGAATTGATAAATAAATTCATCAAAGTCTTGGGCTACAGAATCAATGTACACAAGTCAGTAGCATTCCTATACACCAATAACAGTCAAGCTGAGAATCAAATCAAAGACTTAATACCTTTCACAATAGCTACAAAGAAAATAAAATACCTTGTAATATATTTATCCCAGGTAGCGAAAGATCTCTACAAAGATAACTATGAATCACTGAAGAAGGAAATTGTAGATGATGTAAACAAATGGAAAAACATACCATGCTCATGGATTGCTAGAATCAACATTGTTAAGACGTCCTTATTACCCAAAGCAATTTACAAATTCAATGCAATCCCCATCAAAATACCAACATCATTTTTCTCAGACCTAGAAAAAATAATTCTTTGCTTCATTTGGAACCAGGAAATAGCCCAAATAGCCAAATCAACCTTAGGCAAAAGGAACAAATCTGGAGGCATCACTTTACGAGACTTTAAGGTATAATACAAGATTATAGTAACCAAAACAGTATGGTACTGGCACAAAAATAGAGACATAAAACAAAACAATTTGATACCTTATTCTTACAAACATAACAGCTGACCTGAATACTGGGATATCTTAACTTAAGTGTCATGTGACTGGTAGTCTTGTTACCTATGCCATCCTGTACTTAAACAAAAAAGAGCACTGTCATGGAAAGACGATCCCTATTTTCTGGGGAATACAGCATAAAAAAGAGGTTCATGTAGTTTTTCATTTCTTCCTCTTTCTGAGAACTCACTACGAGGATATTTTCATGGAGACCAAGCCAATCTTTAATGATCACGGCTATTGTTGGTATTAGCATTTGTTCATAAAAATGTTGGTTTCCACCAGCACAGCTATGGAATAGACAGCATGGATTGCTTAAATATCTTGCATGCTCTAGCTGCAGGTTTTCTTTAGCTATAGTGGCGGTATGTCCTTTAATTTTCATTTGTCTATAAAACAAAGTGTTAGAATAATATGATTTATACATATTTTCAGATTTACTATTCTATGTTTCTAAATTTTTTTTATTTAACTTATGTAATAGTTACATTAGCACAATAGCAAGGTTTATTTACTGCCCTGAAAGTACATTAAATTATTAGCCTCTGTCCTACAATATTACTCATGATTTTCACAATTTAAATAATGCATATTTAATTAATGTCTACTATGTGCACAGCACAGTTCTTTAATCTACAAAGGATCTTATCCACCACTTAACCAAATGTCTCTCTTTAAAAACAATCAACTGGACATCTTTCATTCATGAGATTTCTTTAAAATTCATCCTTAAGAAAGCTCTCCTACTTCCCAGTTCCTGTTGATGAATATAAAGGTTATGGAGAAAGGAAGAGGAAAACTTAATTGTGATGAGTTCACATCTTGTGGCACATTCCATGCTATGAATATAAAAGAGATTAATGATACCATGTATCTCACAGTATTATTATGAGAATGAAATAAGTTATATTAGGCATTAGAATTATTAACAATGCAATGAATACATGCTAATCTCTTTGTCTCTCTAACTAAAATATAAATATATTGATGACAGGAATAGAACAACTAATTTCCCCAGAATAGGTTTTTCTAATCATCAAATTATATATATTTATATATATATTATATATACACACATAAAAAGTAAATTATATGTAATGTGCTTATATATTATAAATTATGTACAATATATGTTATTTTATAGAACATATGGTTATATATTCTATATAATGTAAATGATACATATGTATCTATATATTTAATATACTTATATATTTTTGATATATTTTAGATTTCAAAGTCAATAATTTACAGATATAAAAGAAAAAAGTTTTCTTTTCCTTGTCGACTCAACTTCAAGGTTTATGATTTTTTCTACAGAGAATCAGAGCAAATATTTTGAGCAGGTTATAAGGTTGCCTTTTGCAGGATAACACTTGAGAATTATCTACTACAGAATTCCTATACATACAGGTCACAGGGATCATCCTTAAATCATAAAAAAAAAAAAATTCTTTTCCAGACTGTGTAACTAAATCTGGCATTTGCTCAAACACCTTGCCTTTACTGACTATTCAGGCAAATAACACATTTAGTCTCTCAATCATAAGAAGCTCAATGTCTTCTGACTTAGACTCACAGTCTGTCTTGACATGGATTCTCAGTCTTGGTAATATAAGTTATGTTGGAGGATAAAAAATATATATAACATTAGTCATTTTTCCCTCCATCATTTATAGCCATGTATGTTGTTAATTTTCATAGTCAGTCTTTAAATCTGAGCTTCTTTCCTCATGAACTGGTGTTTGTTCCTAGTTTTATACTGCTATGAATCATAATTCTGTGTTTGTTAACTCCCTAGGGCTACTGTGAGCTCACTTCAGAATTATGCCTTTCAGTAAGACAGATAAGGGAAAAATAAATCCTTAATTGAGGCAATCCATATCTTCAGACAGTAAATCAACCAAGGCCTTGTGTCCTCCATAATTTTGTATGGAAGCTTTATGTAATTTCTCAAATCAACAGTTGCTCTAAATGATGTACTATAATAAATGGGTGGCTTTTCGTAAGTCACTTGTAAGTTCAGTCTAATTTTTCATTAAAGTAGGTATGTTAGTTTGCTATGGCTGCTGTACCAGTCGCTGAGTCACTTAAACAGCTGAAATTTATTGTCTCACAGTCTGGGAGGCTGGAAGTCTGAGATTAAGGTGTCGTCAGGGTAGGTGCCTTCTGAGGGTCTTGAGGGAGATCTGTTTCATTCTTCTCTCCTTGGCTTGCAGATGACCATCTTCTTCTTCTGTCTTCACATAAGCCTGTCTGTACATGTCTCTGCGTAAATTTCTCCTTCTCATAAGGGCACTAGTCCTGGTGGATTCAGGCCCTCTCTAATGGCACCATTTTAACTAAATTACTTTGTAAAGGCTCTATCTCTAAATATGATCACATTCTTAGGTAGTATGTATTAGGACTTCAACATATGAATTTGTCGGGGGATAGAGATACAGTTCAGCCCATAACAATGGGTATAGCTCTGATTCCCATGTCTGTAAGATGTTGCCATGATTAAATGAAGTGATGTCTAGGAAAGAACTCACTACAAAACCACCAAATAAGTACAAAAAATAATGAACAATACTCACTACTTCTGACATGTCAGAAATAATTTCTCTTGATAATTTTTATAACAGCTGTATTGAGATATCATATACAAACCATAACATTCACCCTTTTAAATTATACAATTCAATGTTTCTAAAATATATTCAGAGTTGTTCAATCATCTCCACAATCTAATTTTAATATATTTTTATCACTCCCAAAAGAAACCTCAAGCCCAATAGCAATTAGTTCTCATTTCCTCTCTTTAGTTTGCGGAAACCGTTGATCTAGTTCCTATATCCATGAATGTGCCTGTTCAGATATTTTCTCTAAATGGAATCTTATAATATGTGGTCTTTTGTCACTGTCTTATTTCACTTAGCATAATTTTTTTGAGTGCTTTCAAAAAATTTTTTTTTCATTTCAGAATATTATGGGGGTACAAATGTTTAGGTTACATATAGTGGCTTTTCCCTGCCCGAGTCAGAGCTACAAGCCTGCCCATCCCCCAGACAGTGTGCACCACACTCATTAGGTGTGAATATACCCATCCCCTCCTAATGAAAGCATAATGTTTTCAAGATTGATTCGTTTTGTTGTATGAGTGCTTTATTGATTTTTATTGCCAAACAATATGCCATTGTATGGCTATACCACATTTTGTTTATCATTCATCAGTTGATAGACATTTGGATTGTTTCCACTTTTTGGCTGTTATGAATAATGCTTGTATCTATATACAAGTTGTTGTATGGATGTATGTTTTCATTTTTTTTCACTTGGGCATATACCTAGGAGTAGAATGCCTGATTCATAAGGTAACTCTATGCTTAACAGTTGGAGGAACTGTGACTCTGTTCTTCAAAGCAACTGCAGCATTTTACAAACCCACCAGCAATGTATCAGGGTACCAGTTTCTTCACAATTTTGTCAACATTTATTATTGTATATCTTTTTTAATTATAGCCATCTTAGTAAGTATGAAGCAGCATCTCATTGTGGTTTTGACCTACATTTGTCTTATGACTAATGTTGTTGAGTATCTTTTCATGTGCTTATTGATAATTTGCATATTTTCTTTGGAGGAAGGTCTATTTAAATCAATTGGTCATTGTACAACAATCTTTTAACTATTGAATTCATCTTTATCTAATCTGTATGAGTCTCTCATCAGATACATAATTTGCAAATATTTTTACCTATTCAGTATATTATTTTTCACTTTATTAACTATATCCTTTAAAGTACAAAGTTTTCTAATTTTGATGAAGTCTAATGTTTCTACTTTTTTTTCTTTTGTTGTTTATGCTTTTGGTGTCATATCTAAGAAAACATTGTTTATTCCAAGATCAAAAAGATTTACTCCCATACTTTCTTCTAAGACTGTTATAGTTTTAGTTCTTATGTTTAGGTCTAGAATCAATTTTGAGTTAACTTTTATATATGGTATAGGGAGGGTACAATTTCATTCTTTTGCTTATGGTATCCAGTTGTCACGGCACCAGTTTTTCAAAGACTGCTCTTTTCTTCCCCCATTGAATTGCCTTAGCACCCTTGTCAAAAATCACGGGACCATACACACATGCATGTGTAATGATCAGTACAATTACTATGTATTCATAATAATGAAAAATGAAAAAAATTTAAAAATCACTTGAGCATAAATTAAAAGTTTATTTCTGGAATCTAATTTCTATTTCATTATCTATATTACATGTCTATCTTTATGTCAGTACCACACTTTCACGATTATTTGTATTAAGTTTTAAAATCAGGAAGTATGTCACCCAACTTTGTTTTTTTTCAATATTGTTTTAGCTATTCTATATCCCTTGCATTTTCATGAATCATGAAAGGGTGTTGGATTTTTTCAAATGCTTTTTATGCATGTGTTGAGATAATTATGTGGTTTTTGTCCCTTATTCTATTATTAATTAATATGGTATATTACATTGATTGATTTTTAGATGTTAAGCTCACTTTACATTCCTGGGACAAATTCTATAAAATAATCATATATTATCATTTTTTTACATATTGCCAAAATTGTTTTGCTATCATTTTGTTGAGGATTTCTCTATCTATATTCATAAGGAATATTGGTTTATAGTTACTCTTGATAATTAATAGTTAAACTTTTATATAGATCTATTTTTCCCTCATATCACTGAAATATCAAGAAGCTTTTGTTTTCATCAGTGTGCAACATTGTATCTACCTAACAAAATCTTATACTTAATGATAATACCGGCGTATCTCACTTTATTTCACTTTGCTTTATTGCACTTTGCAAATATTGCATTTTTTACAAATTGAAGTTCTGTGACAAGTCCCTCAAGGAAAGCTGTTGGTATGTTTTTTTCAACAACATGTATTCACTTCGTGTCTCTGTGTCACATTTCCATAATACAATATTTCAAACTTTTTATAATTATTATATCTGTTTTGGTGATCTGTGATCAGTGACCTTCGATATTACTACTGTAATTATTTTGAGATGCCAAGAACCACACTCATATCAGATGGAGAACTTAGTCCATAAATGATGTGGGTGTGTTCTGACTGCTCTGGCCAGTCTCCCAACCTTCTCCTTCTGCTTGGGCTTCCCTATTCCCTGAGATAATACTGAAATTAGGACAGTGAATAACCCTACAATGACCTCTAAGTGTTAATGTGGAGGGAAAAGTCACCTGTCTCTCACTATAAATAAAAAGCTAGAAATGATTAAGTTTGGTGAGGAAGGCATGCCGAAAGAAGAGATGGGGGCTGAAAGCTAGGCCTCTTGCCTCAGTTAACCAAATTGTGAATGCAAAGGGATAGTTCTTGAAGGAAATCATAAGTGCTACTCAAGTGAACATATGAATGATAGCAAAGTGAAGCAGTGCTCCTCCTCTCAAAAAATGTCAAATGATTGAACCAAATAAGAATTGATATTTCTAGTCTCTTAGGCCAGGAATAGAAAATAGGCTCCATTTACATATATTCCAACTCTTGCTACAAAAAGTTATACATTCTTTGTTTCCTTTACTATGTGACTTATGAAGTACAAATAATTTCCTAAAGAAAAAAAAAATCCACTCTAGGACAATGTGCCATTAATATCTCTTAAGTAAGTCTCTAGTAAACTTGTCCCTTAGGAATAATGAATCACCACTATTGTGGTAAGGAGCACTGCCTAGATGGCTGAGAGAAAGAGATCTGGTCTCTCTTCCTTTTTTTTTTTTTTTTTTTTGTTGTTGTTGTTGTTGTTGTTTTTTCAGAGTCTTGCTCTGTTGCCCTGGGTAGAGTACAGTGGCATGATCATAGCTCACCACAACCTCAAACTCCTGCGCTGAAGCAATTCCTGCCTCAGTCTCCCAAGTACCTGGGACTATAGGCACCCACCACAATGTCTGGCTAATTTTAGTAGAGATGGGGTCTCGCTCTTGCTCAGGGTGGTCTCAAACTCCTGAGCTCAACCAATCCTCCTGCCTGGGCCTTCCAGAGTGCTAGGATTACAGGCGTGAGCCACCAAGCCATGCTTTTTTCCTCTTATAAGGATACTAACCCCATCATGGGGGCCCCACCCTCATGACCTCATCTAAACCTAATTACCTACCAGAGGCCTCATCTAATACCATCACAATGGGGTTAGAGTTTCAACGTATGAATGGAGGGACACAGGCTTTCCGTCCACAGCACCAGGGATTGTGTTTACTTCAATGAATTTATTTTGATTTGGGAATTTACTTGTATCTGTTGGTTGGGCTCTATGATGTTCTGTTTGTTCACAGACTTGGTGGGGCCCAGAGTGATCAGGCCAGGTCATGTTGGGTAACAACTTGCACCCTTACATGTTCCAAATAATTAAGTGCCCTCCTGATCCCTTATAGCAATCATGTAAGTTGTGTCGAAAATTTGATTTTTTTTTAAATCAACTGAGGCAGAAACTAGAGCTTGAAAAAGTCATGAGTAGTGATTAAACTGGAACTTGAATGTAATCCTTTTGATTCCAAAGGAAGGTTCTTTCCAAAATACTGTGGATGCTTATCCTGATGATACTGGTTTTTGTGTGGTGTCAACATTCAAATGTGCGTTTCTTAAAAGAAAATTTTGTCTTATGTACATTTAGGAAAGCTGAGTTAAACACAGATGAACTCCTCAGACTCTGAGCATGCTCATGTCCATCATGAAGCTAAAGGAAACAGGGTGGCAGTCTGCCCTCAGTTCTTGGTGTGCTCTTGGCCAAAGAATGACCAGACACACCAAAGTGTCAAGTCCAGACTGTTATCCTGGTCCTCTGACTCCTTGCTTGGAAAAATCACCAGCAGGGCCAATGTGACAGAATAATCTTAGGTGGGGAGCAGTTTCACAGGAGCAGCTCTTTACTGTGGAATAAAACAGGTCTCTACAAGTGGGGAGAGAGAGACCGACTGACTCACTCACTGACCCACTCTCTCTCTCTCTCTCTCTCTCTCTCTCCCTGACTTATTTGATTGTTTCTTTTGATTAACCCAGTCTGGGGGAGAGCTCTCAGGAGGTGTGGGATGTTATCAGATGATCAACAGGTGTCCTCAAAATTCCATCTGCATATACGAGCTCCCTCTAAGAAAGCCCACCTGGGGGCAGTGAACC
Organism: Indri indri; assembly: GCA_004363605.1. Lineage (NCBI taxonomy): Eukaryota > Metazoa > Chordata > Mammalia > Primates > Indriidae > Indri > Indri indri. The sequence continues at coordinate 19,247 of RJWJ010000980.1, read as the reverse complement.
ACAATGCAGATTCAAGCTAATGGCATAATAATTACCCTTAGGTTTCTCTGGGTCACGTTCTAAATCCTATCATTCCTGGGCTGGGGCATTCCCAAATTGATAAAGCATTCCCTCCTTCCCCATGTATAGCAGTTGCTCAGGATACGATTAAGGATGGGGCAACACCAAAATGGAATGCCTGCCCTTATACTTCTTCCCAGGTGGAGCAATTGCTCAAGATAGCACCAAAGTAGGGCACCTTTGTCCCTGGAAGAGCTGGAGATCCTAACTATTTACCTAACAGAAGGAGAAGCAATGTGAGGGTGTCTGAAACTGACTTGTGCAAGAAATCTTTTTTCCTTGAGGATCTCATGAACAAGGTTTTCAAGGAAGGCCTTTTCACAAACACTGCCCTAAGACAGTTATTTGAAACTGCGAATGGTCTTTCTCCTTTGGTTTTCATCTTCATCCCACTATAGTATCTTATGAAGTAGATTAAGCAGGTCTTTGGCATCCTCTCCTTCCCTCTTCAATTTCCCTCTCCTTTCTCCTGACTCTTAGCAACCCATTCATTAGTTCAATCCCTGTTCTTTGTTCCATCCTTATCAGATCTTGCTCTTAGTCTCCCAAAACATTTGTTGATTTTCAGAAATTAACCATTGATGTTAAATGTCCCAGCCATATCTGCATTTTAATAGAGAATTCTTTGGAGAGTGACAATAATTCAGCCTACAAGGGATGAATTCTAATGTGGCATTTCTGGCACAATATCCAATGGTGGGAAACTGCTTTTGAATAGGGAATCCTGTTTATGCCTACAAAACCGCACTACCTGGGGCAATGCTAAGGCTTGCACTGGGGATGAGGGTAAGGCTGTGATTCACTTTGATGCCCATCAGAGCTCAGGGATTCTGGAGACTCTGTCTCAGTCAAGGAAAACCTGATCAGGAATTAATGAGTTAGGGGGAAAATCCCAGAGACCATGAACTACATTCTGCCATCTAGTCTTATATGAAAATCATATCTACTAACCTTCAATCGTGTGATAGAATAGGATGAAAGCAGCAAGTTTTTACTTGTTGATATCTTTAAGTTGCTTGCCGGCCTATTGGTTTATAAGTTTCTTGGTGATCAATTCTCTGTTCTGAGGAGTAGCTCCGTCTTTGATCTAAATTCAGTAATCGTTGAAATTTTCTGTAGTATATTTTTCTTCCTGAAAATTTTGTACTGTAGAAATGATGGCAGTATTATTCAACCAAAGCATTGTGCAGAACTCATACTTTACAAATAAGGAAACAACCTTCATTTAGAAAAGATACGTGCCGGACAATTAAGAGTACTTTATACATGCCTTCCACCCAAGAATTGCAAGAAAGCTACCAAAACAATTGAAAAAATCAAGATAAACTCACAATATACCTGCTAGTAAGCAAATTGTTATCCTTCTTTTCAGGAAGATAAATCAGTAGCTCATAAAGGTTTATTAACTTGTGCAAGGTAAAAGGAAAAGTCAGGATTCTCTCTAAATTCAGTTGGGAATTTGATTCATGAAACAGATCAGAAAAAATCCAAATGTAGTGTATTCTCTGTATGTAAGATAAGGCAATGATGAGAGCTTTAAAAATATCATATCTGGCTTTACTGCAAGTCTGATGTTGACTACGCTAAATCATACCATTTATCTAGATGTTAAATATGTTCAATTTTTATGTCCTGAAGGACCTTCTGCTTCTGTCCATCATGGTGTTTGTAACTCTCTACCAGTCCTATTTTCAAATGTGACTACAGTTATTACCTTAGCTGTATCTTCAAAAATAGGATCTGCTATCCCAGTAAGTGTACATGGTATCCCTAATTCGCTTCTAGTTTCCAGCTGAGGCCAATTCATCACATTTTTCCTCATTCCTCTGGCTTTTTCTTGTTTTCCTTCAGAGTTTAAATTTGTAGTAAACTCCTGGGGCCATATATCCTACCTTTATCCAGTCATGTAGTTCCCATTGACTTCAGTGGAAACTCCATGGGAGGACTGAGGGCAATATTAGCCCCAAGAAAAACTCATAAACAGAGTAGCATGTCCATCAGGGTTAGCAAGCACCATTAGAAACTGTGATAGAGACATTAGGAAAGATAGACAGGAGAGAGCATCGGAGGGATTTTCTTCCCTCAGATGCGACTAAAACAAGAACTGAATCAAACTGCCTATTTCTTGCTTTAAGAAACGTTAGCAGCAGAATGGGAAAGACTTGAAAGAATTTCTCAGTTGCAAAATTTCACTCCAGGGACTATTTCTTTGAGTAGGCTCCGGCTACTTAAATTGAAAATGAAATTAAGCATTTTCAGAGATTTTTCAGTTCCTCGCCTGCCAGCATCTCCCAAACCGTCTGTGCTAGGAAATGAGGTGTTTGGTAAAATATGGCCTTGAAAGACCTGCCACCTTTCCTCACTTCAAGGGGTAGTGGCTGTTTATTGCATTTCATTCAAGGCTGTCATACATACTTTCTCTACTGTGGTATAATTTGGAGGCTTTTTTTTAAAAAAAATATTTTAAAATTGGACTGATAGTGAAAACAATGACTCAGCTGAAATTTGAAACAATTCCAAATACAGTGAGTCTATGTGATGAGTCAATAAGGGGTTTTCTCAGAGGTTTGGGATCAGTTATAAGCAGTATATTATTTTAAAAACTCACATATTAATGTGCCCTAGCTTCCATCTAATTGTGTTTCAAGACAATGGTTCCTTTTAAGAATTCTTCCAGAGTCTTTCATAGTTCTCTAATGATCTCCAATTGCATGAGAGCTGAATAGTTGACTCTTGAGGTATTTAGCATAAATCTACATAAAATAAATGTTTTAAGGGATGTAAATGGTATTTTATATTCTTTTCTCAGTTAATAAGATTAAAAAACAGCAAGCAAATCGTTTTTATCTACATGATATGAATTTCTTGTGGGCAGGCATATTTCTTTCTCATGATTTTCCTTTATGCTTAGAATAAAATCCAAATTCCTTACCATGTCTTCAACAGATTATGTTACATGAAATGTTCCTGCCAACCTCATTCTCTACTACTTTTCCCCTTTTTAAGGCTTCTGCTATTATGCTAATTTACTTGTTGTTCCTCAGATATGCCAAGCTTGCTCCTGACTTGGGTCCTATGGCCCCATATACTTTGTGTTGCATCCTATTCAAATGTCATTTCACCAGTAGAATCTTCTCTGACTATATGAACTAAAAAAATTTATTTCTATTAATCTTTTATCCTGCCTAATGTTTTAAAGTAAAGTGATAAGTGCTAAGAAGACACCTGCTATTTCCATAAGCTCATCACCTAGACCAGTGGATGGCACATCGGGAATGCTTAATAAGGAACTGTAGGATGAATACATTAATGACCCTGTGAAGCATCATTCCATTATTTCACAATCTAGATTTGTTGATTGCTTTTTAATGACTGGACGTGGGTTAATAGGGGTAACTATCATATTGGTGACACTATATATTTTCCCTTGCTTGACATCAGAAGACCTATCACTTTGTGCCAATAATTATTACAATGTTGACTGCTGGAATTTTCATGCGGAAAGTTCTCTTTTGTCTTTATTATTAACAAGAAATAAATGGAGTGATACTTTGGATGGTGTGACTGTTCTGTTCCTAAACAATCATTCACCCAAAAATTCAACTCCTGTAATGGCCCTTGTCTTAATCAATTATTGTATTTGTGATTGCAAAAGAGTGGTTTATTTAATTCTACGTGTTATGTCTGACATTTTTCTATAAAGAAGCTTTCTCTCTCCATCTTGCTTTTTCCTTTTTTTCTTTTCTGTTTTTGAGTATTGTCGTGGACTTACGGATTTGCATATTTTGTGTATTGTAATCTTTTAAAATACTTTTCAATGTTTTTATTTATTTGGCCAGGGAGAGTTTCTCCTTTTGACATGTCCCATAACTTATTCTTTTTTCCACTTTTTAAAAGATTTCCCTTCTAGCCCAACAAGACTCTCAGTTTGTACTTTCTCTAACCCACTCCTAACCTTAGCCATTTGTCCATGGAGCTCTAGTTTCTAGAGAATGGTATTTCGAAACTAAGCTCTCAAAGCTTATTTTGTCTATTGCTACTGAAGATTTATACTTCTAGGCAATTTAATTGAAAAGAGCTAGAGAATATATAAAATAATAAGATTATACTGATACCTCCAATTCAAATCCAGCACTGAAGAGTTTTCTCATCTTCTCAATTCCTTCCATACTCTTTATTTGACCACAGTGAAAATCTTGACTCCAAACAGTAAATATATTTAATATTTACCCATTTGCTCAATTCTGAAATTTATACAAAAGAGTACAGAATTACTATGGCAATTTAATACCACCATTTACAATAAACCTATTAAGGGACATTCCAATTTTTAATTCAGTTCTGTTTTTCCTTAGAATATTTCCAATTCTAAATTTGTACGGTTAGAGCACTGTGCTTAAAAATTATGTTTTCGTTTTTTTATTTACTTTTATTTTTTGTGGATAAAACCATTACCTGGTTTACAAGCCAACATTATATAGTATAGGCAGGTTCACTCATTCACTTATAGAAGAGTCACTCCCTTCCCTTGTCACTCCTCTATTGCCACCTCCGCACTCACCAGGTACCCATTTTCGATCATTTCTAGTTTACCCTGGATTTCTTTTTGAGAAAAGTCAAATTCTTATTTCTTCTCTTTATTAAACCTAAGTTTTTCATTGTGCTTTGCTCTCTTAAAACATATTCTTATCAGTTAAGTTCATGGAGATATTTCTCAATCTTCAAGCTGTTTATTACTCTATTTTATGTGCATTTATAATATCTTATTCAATCTATCTCTTACAATTGAGCACTGAGGTTGTTTCCCATATATAACTATTGAAAATATTGCTGCAATAAATAGCCTTGTGCATATATGGTTTTTGTATTAGTGAATGTATACCTTTAAAGTAAATGGTTACAAATTGTATTGCTGACTCAAAGGGTAAATGTGTTACGTAGTTTTGTTACATATTACCAAATTTCCCTCCTTAATGTGAGAACATTTAGCATTCCATCAAAAATAAATGAAAGTGATCTTTCGTTGATAAATTTCTTTATCATTCTTTTAACCATTTCCTACAATAGCAGGCAAGTGTGTCTGGAATTTAGTAGCAATTAAAAAGGTGGTTCTCCTTTTGATACCTTCACCATTTGCATCTGAACATTTTCCAACAACATGAGAAACAAATTTCATGCTAGTTTAAAGTTTTTTTAGAGCTGTATTAGAGAGAGAATGAATGAACTCAGAAGGACATTTCACAACATTCTTTTATTTATCAGGCAATATTTTAAAAGTCATTTTACAAGGAGTATTTTTTCCCACCAAATAGGAATTCAATGAAAAATCTTGGTATTATGTAAGTAGATTGCTGTACCTCTCATCATACATGTAAGAAGATGGTAATAATCATGTGTTTTTTCTAAAACCAAGATTTGAAAATAAACTTGAAAATGAAAAATAAAAAATCCATCATTAGCACACAAAAACCCTCCTACAATTTTTGTCAGAAATGACCAACGGGATATATGTCATTGAATGCTGCTACTTAAGGAACTTGTTTTCTGTTAGTGCTAACGATAAACAGTAAACAGTAAAGAGGTAAGGCCTATACCAAGGAGCTATCGCATTAGGAAGCTAACAGAGTATGTTGGGCTGCAGCACTAAGTGCCAAAGTAGACTGAGGACTATTAAAACAATGGTGATTTCAAACTTTCGTAATGTCTCAGAAAACAGGGCTAAACACATATTTGACATCCATCTCCTTGAGCAGTTTCATCTACACCTCTTAGATGTTCTATTGAATTATAACAGGAAAGACAAGATCATTACTAATGATGTCTTAGCTGTTGACAACCTGCCATGATTAAACCAATACTCATAGCAATATGAGCTTGCTGCAGCGGCCACAAACACTGAATAAATATTTATCAGAGTGCACTGAATAGGCTTTTTATTAGAATACTGGTTAGTGTCTATTTTGAAATTTATTACATTGATTTTTCTAGTATCATGTGAATCCATTTTATAATTCACATTCAAATACTAATCGATAGTGTATATTCTTATGAAATGTTTTTACTTGCATTGGTTAATTCACAACTAACCAGGTGGTGCAAATTCAGACTATATGTTCAATTATTTTACTATGTTGTTTGTCTTCAGTACCTGTCATCAACCAAATGTTTCTTTGCTTTATATGTGACATGAATTTTTGTGGCAATTATGTTGCCATGAATCACCATGATATCCACCTTCCCAAACTTGGTTGTCCTGCATTATATCCCGTAGCCCATTAATTTGTAACTTTCAACTACAGTCAAATGTCTATAAAAGTAAATGCCTTGAGAACAATTTCAATTCTTTTTGATGAATGTGTAATTTAAATTTGAGGAACAGGACAAAGTTATACTATTTTAAATAAATCCTGGAGTTATGTTAGTGGGCACAACATAAGGTGAAAGCAACCAAGTATGGTACATTTCCCTCCATCCTCTTAAAGGTACCCTTGTTTTGGATAGTAAAAGGCTCATTTATTTCATGAAAATCTTTGTTTAAAAAAATAATTTCTATCACAATTTTCTTCCAAAAATATCAACATCAATCATATTTTATTACACATTTCAGCTATCAATTTATGTCTTAAAAGCAATGTTTTAAAAATATTCTACTTCAATGGAAAATTTCACTGTTTATTCTACAATTGGTTTACTATACCTTTGCCAACAGCTCCCTCTATGTTCCATAGCACAGATACTTCTTCATCCTCTGAAAACCTGTGGATGTATCATTTTGTGACAAATACACTAGTAGAAAAGAACTTAAATAATTCAGTGTTATGCAGCAGAACACTAGGAAAATACAGGTTTCTGCTTGCCTCTATTTCCAAAAATAGAACTAATACACAAAAATATGTATTAGTGTTTAAACTAGGCTTTTATTGTTTTTGTTTATTTTGGGGGGGTAGATTCATTCAACTCCAATTTTAATTATATTTTGTATGTACAACTATCTTACGTAGAAATGACATGGATCATGGAGTGCACATGATGCACTAATATATTCGACACATTTCCTTTTACTGGAAATCATGTATATTCCCTATTCATATCTGTATCTTACTAAGATACAATTAAGCTGGCTTAACTTTTGAATGAAATATAATGAGGAGTATAACATATTTGTTAATGAAAATAAAACGTGTATATCAAAATGTGCAAAGAGCTGATGATTCAATCCCAGAGGCCATTTCTAACTAAGCAATTATAAAAGAGTTACATTTTGGTGTGGGGAAAATACGATTAAAATGATAACCTGTGAAATAAAATTTCACAATTGTTTCTGCTTATGTTCATTGGTAGCAAATCCATAGCAATAGAACTGCCAAACCACTCCTCTTGCAGCACCTTACTCACTGCCCTGTTTCCTGTTGAGCTAAAAATGCAACTTCAGAATCCTTCTCAACACAATATTCTGAAGAGCTACAAAGTTTGCATAATATATAAAAGCTATTTAAGTTATGTTAATATTTCCCATTGGATAACCTTAAAATTTAGCTGAAGCAACTATGCTGAATTTTCATATGATAATTTGGAAGTTTAAGCGCAATTATCATACTTGTTTGTAAAAAGTTTTATACTAGAGATATTTTTCTAAAATTTACAGTTTAAAGTTCATTTTCTTCCAAAAATATCAACTTCAATCATATTTTATTACACATTTTAGTTATCATTTCATGTCTTCCAAGTAACCTGGAACTATTCCATCCCTTTCTATCAAGATTATAATGTGAGGCCAAGTGCCGTGGCTCACGCCTATAATCCCAACACTTTGGGAGGCAGAGGCAGGAGGATTGTTTGAGGCCAGGAGTTTGAGATCAGCCTGAGCGAGGGTGAAACCCCATTTCTACAAAATATAGAAAAATTAGCCAAGTGTGGTGGTGTGCACCTTTAGTCCCAGCTACTTGGGATACTGAGGTAGGAGAATCGCTTGAGCCCAGGAGGTTGAGGTTGCAATAAGCTATGATGACGCCACTGCACTCTAGCTCAGGTAATAGAACAAGACCCTGTCACAAAAAAAAAAAAAAAAATTCTAATGTGATCTTTGATATCAAAGAGATTTGTTCTAAAGTTACTTGATTATAAAGAAATATAAATATATACAGGTATTGTACCTAAGTGGAATAGAAATTATAGAAAGTTGATCATTATGAAACAAATATTTGTACCCACATGGAATGCAAATTAGTACACCTCATTTTCTTATTTAAAATATTTTCCACGACAACCTAGATTAATAGATATTATTCTTCCCATTTTTACAATTGATAAATTGAAGCTCAGAAAATATTTACTTAAGTCACACAGCTAATTTATGGAAAAGTTAAAATGCAACCTAGATTTGCCTGATTCCTACGATGGTGTCCTTAACATTCCCATGATACTGTCTCCTCTTCTATTTAAGTCGGCCCCTAAATGTGGTACAAATGTTATTGGGAAAACATACCATACATAGTATATGTAAATGTATGTCATATAAACTATAAATTATTTTAAAAATTACTGTGTTTAAGCAAAAGTGTACTAGAGGAAAAGATTCTCATCATGTACATTAGTCAAAGGGCTGATATCTCTAATATAAAAATGAGATTTAGAAATGAAAAAGCCACATTCAAATATCCCAGAAGAAAAACCAGGATATATGAACAAAGAATACACAGAGGAAGAAACATAAAAATCTTATCAATAGCGCAATCTTAGTAGTAGTCCAAGAAAAAAAAAATAGGGTGTCGTATGTTGCTTATCTACTGGCAAAATGTTTCTACAGATTTTTATAACTTGTATTTGTAAGGATGTAGGGTAAGAAGGAATCTCATACACTAATGGTAGAATTTTATATTATATAAACCTGTTGGGAGGACTGTATATAAATATTAACACTGTTCTACTTTTAGTAATCTATCTCGTAAACATGCAAGAAAATGTGTACCAAGATGCATATCACAGCTTTATTTATAAGAGCCAGCAAAAGTTGTCCAAATTTGGAAAATGTTTAACGAAAGTATTGATCATCCATATTGTTGCACAAAAGAATGGGTGAAATGTACAAACGCTGAAGAACATTCCTAATATATTGTTGAAGAAAAACAAAAATCATCTTAATAGAATATGTAGAATATGATCTTGTTTTCCAATATTGGTTACAATGGTTATCCGTAGGTAATAAGAACTGGAAAGGATGAAGCAACTGAGAGGACATTTAATTTACATTGAACTCTATTTACCTCTTTATTTTTAAAATTTTCAAATCTGTGTATTTTTATTTGTTAAAAATCAATAACTTTTTAAAGTAGTATTTTTTCCATTGGAAAATTGGTCTCTCCCCATGAGCTAAGAGTAACACAGATGAACCAAAATAGTTTGAAAGAAAGTAGGGAAGTTAGGTATCCTTTGTATTGATTCTAAGTTACATCTATTTATATGTAAGATTATAATAGAACAGAACAGAAGAAAATGATATTTAGAAAAAAAATCATGGCAGTGTGAATTTAAAAGCATTGCTTCTCCATACTACAGAACAAATGACATTATATAAATAAAGAAGGTAAGTTTAATATAGAACAAATTAGGTAGCCTTTTGGAAGTGGAAATGTGGTGTCACCTCTACCACATGAGAATATATAATTCAAGTGTAGGGAAATCCAGAAAATTTAATGATATTTGAGCCATCACCAATAAAAGTAAAACAGTCACTTAGCTACAAACATAAAACAATCAAGATACACCTAAAAGCTATTTTTTTATTCTATTTTATTACTCCTGTCTCTTCTTCATTCCTTTCAGACCTGACATTCCACAAAAACAAATCTTTGCTTTCTTAAATCCCCAAGATTTGCTCAAGAGCCTTCTCTGCCTAGAAGAGTCCTTATCCCCTCCTTGATAATTCTATTAGTAGTCACTTTTCTCTAGGTTAGGCTACATATGAAACGCAAATTCTCAAGGGCTTACAATAACAAATGCTTCTTTTTTGCTCATGTTCCATGAGGGTAATGGGGCCACTGCAGCTGTCCTGGGTCCTGTGGGTTTTGAGGCCAGAAATCCGCACAGGTTCACGTTTCAGAATCTAGGCTGGAGAAGCTGCCACTGTCTGGGGCATGGTGTTCTTATGGTTGAGGGCTAAAGCAAAAACACATCCAAGTCTAATAGCATTTAAAACTCTTGCTCTGATGCAGCAAATGCCACATCTATTCAGCCTATTGACCAAAGTCTGTCCCATGACCCACTGAATGAAAAAGCATGAAAGGAAGGGAAGGCAGGCATAATTATGAACATACCTTACTATCTATCAATGTTCTTGAGCTATAATTGATGAAATTTTTGTTATCCTATACTTTTTTCATCCTCTAAAGGAGTATATCACTTTTTTCATCCTTTAAAGGAGTGTATCACTCCCATGGTCAAGGAGGTACCCTTAACCAGATGAGGAACATGCATGCACACACATACGCAAGCATACATACAGAGTCAATAGTTAGTCATCGAGAGCCTACTTCCAACTTTAGCATGACTAAAATGTTGAATATAAACATTCAGATACCTGAAGGATGGCCTTTTATTTAGTGTTGGCAGTTTAACTAGCTAGGGTAAATATTTAATGAGCTCTTAGTTTATGTTCAATGAATGAGAACTTCGAAGGAGAGTCTTTTCCACAAGCATTATCTCTTAGGAATCCAGAATTTTTTTTTTTTTAGCATGCCTGCAAATCCTCAGTTACAGTCACTGTAAAAGACATATTTCTTAGTAAACTTATCATCATTCACCCATATTCAAGGTAAGACAATTTGCTTATTCCATTGATAATTCAAACACAATTGTCAAAAACTGAAGCTTCAAACATGAATGAATATAGAAATAGGTGAATAATATTCTATAGTTAATATTTTAAATTACATTTTGAATTACATTTCAAGGCCATAGGTTTGTCTTTCTCTTTCTGTCTTCTTGACCTGAGATCAATGACCTGAAAATTTCATCTTGGTTATAAAACACATGTGAAAGGGTTCAAACTGGAGATTTGGGCAAATTCAACATATTGAGCTTATAATTTAAATAAACAAAACATAAATGAAAATGAATACTGATAACAAAATACTTTACAAATAAAGTAAAACTTTTGAAAATATTGTTTTCAAGTAAACTGTTACAGAAAACAGAAGGCTTCAGGAATGTCAGTAAAGTAGGGGCAATAAATATCTAATCATTTCTGTTTTCCCCTAAGTGGTTTTACAATGTTAAGAATTGTAATCAGTTTTAGTAAATATTTGGAAACCTACTGAAATGAATGTGAAAGGGGAATAATTAAGTTAAAAGTTAATATTAGTTGCCCTAAAGGAATTAAAATTTAATATGACTTTTATTGATCAGTAAAAACTGAGTAGGAAATTATCTTGGAAATTGAATATAATTGTTATTTATCCCAATTCACTAAACTCGTCTAACTTGGACTAGTTGTAGAAAGAGGAGGTCTGTGTGTCTGGCTGGAAGCGGCAATGCAAAACTTGTCAATAAGAGTTGTTGAGGCTCTGTTTATGAAGCTTTTGTTTATTGAAAGAGAACTAGTGTCTGCCCGAATTATACAGAAAGAGAAAAGAAGTTAGCCTCAGGTGTCTCTTCACTGAACGTGTTTCTGTGATCTCCTCCATGGACATCAGTCCTGCACAATGAGCTACGACCCTCCCCAGAACCTTCCCCCACACAAGTCACATGGCACAACACGGGTGAAACCAAAGCCAAGGTTAACCAGAGATCTAGTGGACTTCTTTAGGTGCAATTCAGCATTCCAGATTTGAAATCAAGGCGTTACACACAAATGACAGAAGCACCATATTCAAAGTCAAGAAAATAAGACCAAAACAAACTATAAGAACCAAAAGTTGAAGACAAAAGGAGGAAGTTGAATAGAGCTTAACATAATTGTCAAGAATGTGGTTTCCTTTTCTTAGGCTATTTTTAAGAAAATATATCTAAACCTTTATACTCAAGCTGAAAAGCCTCTTAAAGTTTACTGGTACTTCCCCTCAACCATTTAGCCAGGGTGATTCAGGAACAATAGAGGTAGAATCAGGCATAAGTGGATGGAAGAGTATACTTCAATTTGAAAATTGAAAAACAAACAAATGAATATGGACCAAGTGAGTGTAGAATACTTTTCTGAGTAGCTTAAATAAGGGCAAGAGGGAAAGTTTTGTGTACCTGTGAGACTGAGAACAGTGCCAAGTTTTCTAGCAGGCATGGTGTTATAAGAGCTATGTTTTAGAATAGAAGGGACTTAAAACCTGTGAATATGCTAAGAGAAAAGCAATGTTAGAGAAGGAGGTTTAGCAAGTATAAATTCCTATTCCCTTTGTCCCTGCCTGGAAGCACTTGTTCCCGGCTTGTGGCAGGGCCTCTGCTTTCCAGCCTGACTGAATGGCAACCAGCAGGCTGCAACCCTTTGTGAGAAATAAAGGTTTCCTTTCCAAATTATTAACCTCATTATATTTTCTCAGTTGACAGGTGAACTAAGAAATGGTTAGATGAAGGTAAAGAATCACTGGTTTAGCCCTACAACTAGTCCTAAGTATTACTGATTATTGATTTATATTAAATAGAAGAAAAAAGTTACACTAACATGATTGTCATCAGAATGATGAAATAAGTAGGGTTCTTGAAGGTATACAAGCATTTTGAGCACAAATATTTTCTTCCCATAAAACCCCAACTGTTTAAAGGGTTGCTAAACTCAGTTACAGGAAATATATAAGGTATTATTGGAGGGCTGGTTAGTACACAAACTCATATATTTTACAAAGAAGTCTTATCATCCTAAAAGTTTTCTGGGCTGCTAATGTATCTATGTACCATTCTGCCCTAAAATTTTTATATCACAATATCCTTTACTCTTTCATTGTGAGACTGTTTGTAGCATCCCTAATTTGGTGCTGTGTCCTTTAATCAATTGTCCTCAGTATTTTCACATTATAATTTTCTACTCCCTTTCCTCCTTATTATATTAGTTGACCTCCTTACATTGGTGGATTAGAACCATTATGCATGTGAAATTCATAGCAATTACTGCTTTGAGTGTTAATAAGTATTTATTCTGAGTTTTATTAGGAATAATGTTATGATGTTGAGTTACAGAAATGTGTGAATTGGTAATGGGCCTCACAAAATAAAGCCTTTGAAACTATTGCCAAAAGCAAAAGTAAACATAACTAGCTTCTTTAAAAATTCCTTGCTAAAATAAACATATAAAGGTTGTTAAATAAAAGTACTAAGGTAAGTTTTCTGGTGCAGTGACGGAGTTAGAAATATAAAGAAATGTGGTATTCGCCCTACCATTTCTGGGTGAAAATTGTCTAAGAAGCCCCTAAACACACTTTTATTGTGTTTGCTTTTCTTTGAAAGAATGTTCCACAACCCTAGCTTAGAATAACCATGGTTCTTTTTCTTTCCCCTGGAGATACTGGATAAATGGCTATAAGGGACAGAAGCAGGTTGTTCCATGACCTAAGACCATGCTCAGATACACAGGTTGCCACAAAGGTCATACTTACATCCAGGTACAGGACTTTCAGTCGTGTATGTGAATAACAATTGGTCTCAAAAATCAATAAAATGCAAGACTAGCGACAAAGGTGATGGAACTGGAGGATAACATAATGACCAGCTTTAGAGTAAGTGAGCTGTTGTATGTGAGAATTTTCTGTCAAATGAAGTGTTTGATTAGGTAGTCTAGTTAGATCCCAGTGGTAACCAGGATGCCAACATATCAGTCAATAAGTGTGCGCATCACCAGTTGCCAAGGATTCTGTGATGAAAAAAACACAGTGCTTTTCTAGTTTTAAACTTTTGAGCTAAGAAACAAAAACTTGGGGGATTTCTATTTTGTCCTCTGCTACCAACTACTGTGAGGTCTTTATTGAAGCATGTTAACCTTGTGCATGTTGGTTTCTTAATATGTGTGATGAAAATGATAATGTTGAACAATTCCTGAGGGCACGGCAATTAATTAGCATTTAAAAATGCTTTAAAGAGAGGTGCCATGTGAGAGCAAACTGTTTAATGTAAACCAATAGGAAGCTGATGAGCACGCCGTCTGAATGAGAACTCTGTACCCACTGAAATAGCTGGAAGTGATAAAAGCGACAGTTGGAATTTCAAAACAAAACTTTTAAAATCCAGCAATTAATCCAGAATTCTTAGGACCTACAGATAGCTAATTATCATGCCTTTGCTCTTCAAAGCACATTGTCACAAGCTATATGTTTTATTTTGATCACTCTTTGCAGTGGTTTGGCTTCCATCCACAGAAGAAAGAGCAAAATATCATCTAATCAGCTGCAGTAATCACCATTTCCCCCAACAGTGAATAAAAATATATATATATTCAAGAGAAGGTTAGGCAGGTGGAGGAAGAAGAGAAACTGTGATCTGAGAGATAAACAGAAAGTGGACAAAAAAGAAGTAGAAAATGACTTCCTGTTTCAGGGGGATGTCAAAGGTGATAGAGGGTGTATAGAGGGTGACAGAGCTGACAGCCAAGCTTAGTAATTAACACAAACAAAAATATGACATACTGTGAGTCAGCAGATTGGGTCCAAATAGGCTAAGAAAGAACATTCTCTATGTACCTTGCTTCTCTCCCACATTGTCTTGAGCAGATAATTGCCTGCTGCTTTGCCACCAGGGAGTAGGAAGGCAGCAGCACCACCTAAGGATTAAAGTAACCCCAGAGCAGTACCACCTGGAGCCTGAAAGAGTGCAGTGCTTATGGCAATGAGCAGATGCTTTAACTGAACCTGAGAGTCCCCTCTGGTATTCCTCCTGATTTCTGACTTGAGGGCGGTTACAAAAATGGTGCCTGCAGCCACATAAAAGAGTTTTTTCTTGTTTGTGTCCCTTCACAATCCATATGTTGAAATGTTAACCCTTAAGGTGATGGTATTAGGAGGTAGAGTCTTTGGGGAGGTAATTAGGTCATGACAGCAGAGTTCTCATGGATGGGATTAGTGTTTTTATAAAATAGGCCCAAGGGAGCTCATTTGCCCCTTTCGTTAAGTGAAGACACAGCTAGAAGGGACCATCTCTGAACTAGAAAGCACTAGTTCATCAGATGCCGAATATGCTGGCAACTTGAATTTGGACTTCCCAGCCTCTAGAATGTGAGAAATAAATTACTGTTATTTATAGTCTACACAATTTATAGTATTTTGTTACAGCAGCTGAAATGGACTAAGGGAATAAACTTCTGACATGTTTTCTGATTATTTTACAGTGCTTGAAGAACCCCTTTTAACATTTTTTGTAATATTTATAAGGAAGATCTGGTAGTAATAAATCCTTTTACTTTTTGTTGGTCGTAGAATATCTATTTCTGGGCCTGGCACAGTGGCTCACGCCTGTAATCGTAGCACTCTGGGAGGCCGAGGCGGGCAGATCGTTTGAGCTTAGGAGTTCCGGGCCAGCATGAGCAAGAGCGAGACCCTGTCTCCACCAAAAATAGAAAGAAATTAGCTGGACAACTAAAAATATATAGAAAAAATTAGCCGGGCATGGTGGCGCATGCCTGTAGTCCCAGCTACTCGGAAGGCTGAGGCAGGAGGATCGCTTGAGCCCAGGAGTCTGAGGTTGCTGCGAGCTAGGCTGACGCCACGGCACTCTAGCCCAGGCAACAGAGTGAGACGCTGTCTCAAAATAATAATAATAATAATAATTTTTAAAGTAATATAATAAGAATAAAGGAAAACATCACTAGGTTATCTCAACATCACTAGGTTATCTCGACAGATGCTAGAGAATGTTTTAATTTTCAATGTTTTTATATTAAAACTCTCAGTAGAATAGATACAGAAGAACAATTTGATAAAGAACTTGAGAAAGCCTATCTAAAAAAACTCTAACACAGACCCACACCCTACCCTTCACCTGTTAGGAGCAGGCCTGATTGCTGTGTTCAATTTGCTATTCTTATTTTTGTTTTGTTATGTAGAAACTTAAGTTATTATTGACCCTTTGCAGATATTTAAGAGAAAAAATATTTAGAAACATTTTGTTTACAGTAACATCAAAAACATACCTGCTGTCATCTTAACTTTTTTCATAGTATTGGTGGTACTGCCTAGAAAAAAATAAAGGCAAAAACGTGGTAAGGAGAAAGCCAAATTGTCATTGTATGAGATAAAACAAAAAAAACAAAAACAAAAACAAAACAAGGAAAGGGGTGCTGCTGTGTTGTCCCTCGAGTCCTATGGCCCTTAGTACACTTTGTTTTATTCCATATTCAGTGTCCTTTTATGATTACTGATTTATTTCCAGGTTATTTAGTTGTGTTTAGAGGGGAGGAGTAAGGAAAAGTGAGTCTGTGCCATGGAGTCTGCAGTCAGGCTACACGGGTGGTTACTTTCTTTCATCACATTTTGGCTGTTGTCTTGCTTTAGGCTCTTTCTTCTTGTGCTGCTGTGGAAAAAAGGGCTTTTAGCACAACTTGTTACCCTAAGGTGTTGTATCTTTTTCTTCAGATACTTTTAAGATTTTTTATTTATTACTGGGTTTTGGAATTTTGCCAAGATTTTCTAGGTGATTTTTTTTTTAAAATCCTGTTTTGAATATACTGCACCCTTTGAGTCTGTGGGTTAGGGTCTTTCATCAGTTCTGGAAAATAGAATTGATTTCTATTCATCTTCTTGTCAAATATTCCATAAATCTTGTTCTCTCTCTCTCTTCCACTGGGATTTCAATTAAACATATGACAGACCTCCTTACTGTATTTGGAATGTCTCATAATTCTTCTTCAGTATTTTTAATCTTTCTTTTGCTTTGTGCTGTGACATATATAAAGTCCTCTCTTCTCTCTTCCACTTTACTGAGTGTCAAGCTCAAATGCAGGGTATTGGCAGATTCTCTTGGGTTAAAAGTTATTTTGGTTTTAATTATTGTACTGATGCCGTAAAATGAATTGTATTTATCATTTTTATCATATTCATCAAATGTAAGATGCTATTGAGAATAGGTTACAATTGAATGTAAAATACATCCCTATTTCAGAAATTTAAAATGAAAAAACAAACATGTCTTAGTGTTGGACAGTGATAATACTGAGGGAAGTAAATCCATTTCCATTCATAGTTCTTTGATCCCTGATAATACAGTCTAGGGAAAATATAAATAATACATCTAAATAATTATCCAAATTGGTGAAATAGATGTAGGTTTTTGTGTTCCTTGTCTTCCTCTTTTATGCCTCGTTTCCAGGCAGCTTGTATTTTAAGAAACCTCCGACTTCATCCTAATTTTGACTCCTATTGAAATCTTGATGTATTTCCTTTACTGTGATACAACTATCATGTCAATCTTATGGTGTTTTTTCACATCTTAAACGTTGCTCCCAAACTAATGCTTTAATAAAGAGGAAATTTCCAACAACAGAAATATGTGGGAGCAGCTACCGAGGGAATAAGAAGGCTTGTTGAAAGACAGCCACCATTACAGAAGAGACAATGGTACTTTTTCTTTGTACTGTAGTCTACCTTGGTAGAGAGAAATATTGTTTTATAAATATTATTATGGTTAATGATTATTCTCCCTGCTGAAGAATGAATACACATACTGGCTGCTCAAAATACTTCTCTAACATTCATTTTCCCTCACTATTCTGTTATACTATCCAAGAAAAGAAAATATCACTACCTAAACTCTTGGGAAAACTATTTCATAAGAACACAAAAAAATAAATGGCTTACATATTATCATATGTGTATAATAATTTATAAAATAGAATCACAATTTTAAAGAGCTTTCGTATCGGCAATAGGGCACCATTACAATGAGAAAACCTTTAATTATGTTGTAAAGGTCTGGTATTCCAGGAAAATGTCACTTCAAAATAAACTTCTAACAGTTAATTATCAGTGATATTTAACTTGTACAAAAATTAAATATCATCATATAATCCTGTGATCATTTTATTGCTTTCGTAGACATTTCAATATTTTAAGGGTTTTCAAGTAACAATGAAAAAGGCTTGCCACTAACTCAGTCTTAGCTTTATATGCAATACCATATGACATTCTTGTGCTTTGTTTTACAAATAAACCTTTAAAAAAAATGGGAAAACAGTGCATTGTCACCAAGGAATAAACATAAAATTATACAGTGTACCTTCAGTCATTTAATTCCCAAGAAGAATTAGTTGTATTAAATTGGGAATATAGTACCTTCTAAAAAAAACGGAACTTCCTATTTCCTATCAGACACTCGCTAAGACCATGAATAATTGTAAGAACTGATAACAGGTATTTCATAAGTGAAATTCAGTGAATAATTTAGAAGTTTATTAACAGTAGCATGTTTTTCAGCTGAAGTGATGAGATCTACATATTATTAACCTTATATATAGTAATATGAAGATTATATAAAATATAGTATATATATATAAATATGAAAACTTTATTGAGAAAAAAAGTAAATGATAAAAATTTATTTTTCATTTGAATACATGATAGGAAGATGACTTGAGCTAGCTAAACTGAAATAAAATAGTAAAGAGGTATCTTATTGCTTGCATACCCCAATAAAATAGTGTCACCAGAACCTACATTTCTCATATCCTCATCCTCATCAACTTCTCACAAAAAAAGTTCCTGATTATAACTTATACTTAAATATAAATGAGTATTTCAAGCACTATGTTGAATAAAAGTGGAGATAGAGGGCAGCCTTGTCTGGTTCCAGTTCTAAGTGGGAATGGTTTCAATTTTTCCCCATTCAGTATGATATTAGCGGTGTGTTTGTTGTAAATAGACTTGATAATTTTAAGGAATGAGCCATCTATGCCTATTTTGATGAGAGTTTTTATCATAAATGTGTGTTGGACTTTGTCAAATGCTTTTTCTGCATCTATTGAAAGAATCATATGGTCTTTGTTCTTGCTTTTATTTATGTGGTGGATTGCATTTGTAGATTTGCATATGTTAAACCAGCCTTGCATCCCTGGAATGAAGCCTGCCTGGTCATGGTGAATTATTTTTTTGATGTGCTGCTGAATTCTATTTGCTAAAATTTTGTTGAGGATTTTTGCATCTATATTCATGAGGGATATTGGTCTGTAGTTTTCTTTTTTTGTGGTGTCCTTTCCTGGTTTTGGTATCAAGGTGATATTGGCTTCA
>RJWJ010000979.1:40202-159053 GCA_004363605.1 Indri indri | reverse complement strand
CCACCACTACCATCACCACCACACCCCCACTGCTACATCACCACCACCACCACCACCACTACCAGTAATAACTCCATCATCACTACCAACAGCACCAACACCAGCACAATCACTGCCAGCACCATCATGACCAATAGCAATACCACCAACTCCAACATCACCATCACCACCAATACCAACACCACCATTACCAACATCAACACCACCATCACCACCACCACCACCATCATCATCGTCACCATCACCACTCCCACCACCATTACCACCATCACCACCACCGTCACCACCACAACTATGTCAGTGAGACTTCCCCCTCAAGCTAGTATGTTGTGATATTTTGCCTTTAGTTTTACTAAATGACTCTCAAACTCATCTATGGGTATCTCTAAAACTCTTTTTAAATAAAAGAAATCATATGTATTGTAGGTTTGAAACATGTTGAAAAGGAAAAAAATCTGGGTTATATATGGCATTTATTAAGAGCTGGGCTTTGGATTCAGATAACCCTCCCTTTGCATCTTGGTTCTGGCACTTAGAAGTTGTGTGACCTTGTACAAATTATGTAAGCTCTGTTTCCTCATCTGTAAAATGAGGATGATACATACATGATCGTGTCATTATGGTGCTTAAATGGGATAATGCAGATGCAGTGCTTGGCGACAAGCATGCACATTGTCAGCAATTAGCAAATGAAGCTACCGTTATTATCCACAATCCCACTACCAAGATTGCAATCACTGATAAGATTTTGATATATTCCTCTGGTTTTTATGTCTACTTTCACAAACAAGGATCACATCAAACATATAGTTAAGTCCAGCCTGAGCAACATAGTGAGACCCCATCTCTACAAAAAATTTTTTAAAAATTAGCCAGGTGTGGTGGCATGCACCTATAGTCTCAGCTACTCAGGAGGCTGGGGCAGGAGGATTGCTTGAGCACAACAGTTCAAAGCTGCAGTGAGCTATGATTGTGCCACTGCACTCCAGCCTGGACTAACAGTGCAAGACGCTGTCTCAAAAAATAGATACATATATGGTTAAGTATTCTGAATTTTTTCACTTATCATTAAAATAAAAATGTATGTATGGAACTTCTTAACACTTTTGATATTCTGTCCTTCCAGATTTGAACCTTTGGCCTTTGACCCCTGCCCATGTTGGGTCCTCACGGCCCCACTCCCTGTAGAGCACACTCAGTGCCCATCGGCCTCTGGTTTCTTGCCCACCACCTCCCAGCTTGATTCTAGCCTCCTCTCCCCTCAGGGATGTACACCTGCACGGCCCAGGGCATTTGGAAGAATGAGCAGGAGGGAGAGAAGATGCCTCGGTGCTTGCCAGGTGAGTGGAAACCCCCTGGGCCATCCCCAGGGTCTTTCGCAGCACTGCAGGGCCTCAGAGGAAGCGCAGCACAGAGAAAGGAGACAGAGCAAGGACAGGGGAGGGGAGAGAGGGACAGAGGAACAGAGAACTGGACGCAGTCCTGACATTCCAGCATTTTCACAGAACAGATGGGAAATCAGGGAAGACAAACGGTAAGAGAAAACCCCGGGGAAGAAATAAACAAGAGCAAGGCGAAGCAGCTGACAGTAGCCAGGGAAGGGGTGTGGGAATTGAGGAGAAAGAGGAAGGGCCAAGAGCCAGGAGGGGCCTGACTGCCCACGGAGGGAAGAGGGGCAGGAGCTGGAGCTGACTCCTCCCTGTCTTCCCGTCCCTCCTCCTCAGTGTGCGGGAAGCCCGTCCACCCCGTGGAACAGAAGCAGCGCATCATCGGAGGGCAAAAGGCGCAGCTGGGCAACTTCCCCTGGCAGGCGTTCACCAACATCTACGGGCGCGGGGGTGGGGCCCTGCTGGGCGACCGCTGGATCCTCACAGCAGCCCACACCCTCTACCCCAAGGACCACGACTTGCAAAACAACGCCACTGTGGACGTGTTCCTGGGCCACACAAGCGTGGAAGAGATCACAAAGATGGCAAATCACCCCGTCCGCAGGGTCAGCATCCACCCGGACTACCGTCAGGACGAGTCCCACAACTTTGAGGGGGACATCGCCCTGCTGGAGCTGGAAAATAGCGTCACCCTGGGCCCTAACCTCCTTCCCATCTGCCTCCCTGACAACGAGACCTTCTATGACAGGGGCCTCATGGGCTATGTCAGTGGCTTTGGGATAATGGAGGAGAAGCTCTCTTATGACCTCAGGTTTGTCCGTCTGCCCGTAGCTAAGCGAGAGGCGTGTGAGAGCTGGCTCCGGAAAAATAAGAGGAACGATGTGTTTTCTCAGAACATGTTCTGTGCTGGGGACCCAAGTCTGAAGCAGGACGCCTGTCAGGGGGATAGTGGGAGTGTTTTTGCAGTGAGGGACCAGGACGATCGCTGGGTGGCCACGGGCATCGTGTCCTGGGGCATCGGGTGCAGCAGGGGGTATGGCTTCTACACCAAACTGCTCAACTATGTGGACTGGATCAAGAAGGAGATGGAGCAGGAGGGCTGAGCCCAGAATTCACTAGGTCAGAATGCAGAGAGCGGCGTGTTCAAAAACATTATCTGACCCGTTGTCGATAACCACTAAGAGTCTTTATTAAAATCGCTGATGCAGAAAGACACTGTGTGAAATAAACTCTCTTTCCCATGGTCCCATCCACATTCTTTACCTGAAACGACCCAGAGGGCACCTTTCTTTCCTCCAAGGATGCAGAGGATACAGTTCTCAGTCTCCAGTTATCCTTTTCCGTTTCCATATTTTTACCATTGGGTAATTGAATAAAGCCCTTTCCAAATAAAATTGTTTTGAGAAATTCTCTGAGTAAAATGAGTCAAAAGTTGTATTTAATTAGTAGAAAATATTTAGTAAAGTCATATTTAAAATATTTACTTAAGAAGGCAATGGGAACAATGAAGTTTATGCACACATTTACAATTAGGGTTGTGAATAACAATACATATGTGTTTTGTTTTGACTGTGTAATGTAAAGGAAATCCTAGTTTTCCCACACGCATAGTTGCAAATATAGCAGCTTTCTTAACAGCTCACCTTACGATCTCTCAATAAGAAGAGGAGTGGCATGAAATTTTTATTTTCAAGTTGAATCACTTTCAATATTTTTAAGTCTCTTATATTCTTTCAGGTATATTTAAAGGTCAGAGAAGGACCCAAAACTTAGAATAAGCATTGCAAATATTTGCACTAGAGCAGTGTCATGATATTATTGCACAACTGACTGTTCTGAACTTGTTTGAACAACTTTACATGACCCAACACACATAGGCCTGACTTGAACAAGACCGGTGCAGACTTAAAACAGTCCCAAGTAATGATGAATTTGTAAGTCCAAATGCAGGTCCCTCGTCTGACACCCTCAGGGCCAAATGCTTTCCAATACTCAAGATTTTATAGAAATATAATACATCATCTGTTATACAATGTCCTCTGCAGGGTCCAAGGCAGTACCGGGTAATAAAACAGATGAATAATTATTTGGAAAAACATTTAAATCTTCACAGTGAGATGAAGATGCTCAATAGTTATCCATCAGTTCAGGTCAAATTTTGCCACTAAATAAGTTTTGGTGCTAAACTTATAAAAACACTTGCAATTTTTAGAGCATCTTGGATTTCAGGATTGTGGATCTGTATGGGCAGAAATGACAGAAGAAAACTTTTTCTCATAGTGTATACAAAAGCATACACAAATGATGTGTAATGTGCTTGAGTGTATGTTTATTGCAATTTTTTTATTGCAAATTTTTAATGATTAGAAATTTAGAAATGTTTTCAAAAGTGAGGCACCTCTGGGATTCCACTGTAGATGGGAGTGGAGAGGAGGAGATGGAGGTGGTAAACACAAAACAAGCAAACAAAAGAGCATTGAACCAGTTTATTTCCAAAGTTCCCAGGTAAATGTAAGATTCTGAGTCCCTTATCCTGATTTCAGTTAGAGGGGTCCCCAGGAGAGTCAGACGACTCCTCTGACCTGCACTCCCCAAAGTCCCCCTCCCCCAAAGTCATACATGTGTGTTATTCCTCAAGTTCATTGGAGAAGAACAACACAGACAAAACCAATACTCTATGAATAGACAGTTCACAGAAAAGAAAACATAAATTGCTTTGGGGTTTAGAACCTTAACTTTAACCATAATAAGGAAAATATTTAAATAAAATGTCATTTTACTTGTAATACCGGCAAAGATAACATACCATGTCGGTGAAGATATAGAGAGACAGTCACTCTCACACTTTGCTTTTTGGAACACCTATGGGTACAGATTCTATGGGAGAGCAATTTGGTAACAGGTAATCAAAATTACAAATGCACATGCTTTTTCACCCAGCAATTCCACTTCCAGGATTTTATCCCACATTTTCTCACATATGAGGTAAATGACATATGTACAAGGTTAGTCATTGCAGCGTTGTTTATGATAGCAAAGTTTTAGAATCCTGGACTTGGAAAAGTATCTGGTCTCAAAGTTTCAGGTAAATTATGGAATATCTGAATGATGGAATGCAATGTAGCCACTCGATCTCCAAGACGGAGTGGTAAGTGAGAAAAATAAGAAGCAGAACAGTGTGTATAAGGTGCTGCCATTTGTATAAAAAAGAGGAGTGGGCGTACATCATTTGTGTGTGTATAAAAGATCACTGGAAGGATATACGGGAAACATTCGTGGTCTCTGGGGGGAGACAGGGGTGGGAGGAAAAGTTATCTTTTGATCTTTCAAATTTTTAACCATGTAGGTGTTTTATCTATTCCAAAAATAATGAGATGGAGCTCTACTAAAACATTTTTTTCCATAAAAAAATGTAAAGGAGTAGCTTCATTGAAAAGGCTGATACAACAAAGATTAGAGCAAGTTAGACATAGATCTGGGGGAAAGGCATTCGGGGAGCAGGCAAGGGCCCTGAGCGAGAACGTCCTGATCCACTGCGGAATTGCTAAGGCAGCCAAGGCAGTGTTTCCAGCAGAGTACGGGGAGCTCACGTTTTGAAAGGCTCTCTCTGGCTGCTGAAGGAGGATAGACTCCAGGTGGAAAAGGGCACAAAAGGGACCAGGTAGGTGGCAATTACAGTAATCCAGGACAAAAGTGATGGCAGCTCAGATCAGGGGATACAGTGGAGGTGTATAAAATTGGAGGGAAGAGCCAGAGGATTCCCTGATGGAATCGATACTGGAGGGGGCAGGGTCAGAAAAAGAGAGACATCAGCTTGATGGGGAAGGTCACAAGAGGAACAGGTCTAACAAAAACCACGAGTCCCATTCGGGGCATGTTGATTTTCAGATGCCAAGACGGAGATTTATCCCCACCTGAAACAAACAACAACAAAAAGCAGGCCAGTGGCTCATGCCTGTAATCCTAGCACTCTGGCAAGAGGAGGCAGGAGGATCGCTTGAGGCCAGGAGTTCAAGACCAACCTGAGCAAAAGCGTGACCCCGTCTCTACCAAAACAGAAAAAATTAGCTGAGGGTGGTGGCGCACACCTGCAGTCCCAGCTACTAGGGAGGCTGAGGCAGGAGGATTGCTTGAGCCCAGGAGTTTGAGGTGGCAGTTGAGCTATGATGACGCAATTGCACTCTACCCAGGGTGACAGAGTGAGACTCTGTCTCAGGAAAAAAAAAAAAGCAGACCAAGTATGTGAAACAATAGTTTTCAAGACACTGGACATTAGGAAACAAAAGACAATGGTCCCTGAGAGTGTGAACCCTACAATTACCCCAGTTTACTGCCTTGAGAGAGTTTCCAAGCTGAGTCGCCAGAAGGAGAAACCCAGGGGAGGTTCGGTCAACTCCCTGACTTGAGGACACACAGCCAGAAAGTCCAGGGAGACCAGGGCCACTCGAGTTCATAAAACTGAGTATCTGAAAGGAGAAAGTTGCACAGAGAGAGAACTCCAGAGATCTGCAGACCGCACCCTCCCCCAAGTACTCAGCAGAGTGCTGATCAGCTCTCTGCTCTCATATGTGAGAAAAGTACCTGAGGATGGGGAAAAACACATGAGCTCATTAGAGGAAAAAGTACCTGGCAATCACGGGGACTAGAAACACCCGCCAACCCTGCTGGCCAGACTGGAAAGCCCGATGATTCACAGGGCACTGGGTAGATAACGCAGAAGGGTCTTGCCGCCCTTGGAGGGTCCAAGCCGACTGCAACAGTGACTGCTGAGGTAGGAGGAAAACCTGGAGAGTTCAGTATTTCAGAAGCCAAGGAAAGAAAGTGCACAAGATGGAGAAGAAGACTGAGGGTTGGCCCTTGGATAGAGCCATGTCAAAGTCATGGTTGACCCAGAAAAGCGCAGTTCGGTGGAATGACAGGGGCAAAAGCCAGACTGGAGCTGGAGAGAGAGTGGGAGAAGAGGAACTGAAGACAGCATAATCAATTATTTTAAGGAATTTGCTGCAAAAAGGAACAAAGAAACAGAGCGAGCAGAGGAACTGCGGTCAAGAAAAGTTTGTTTTAAGTTTAGAGGAATATCAACCACATGTTTCTGTGCTGATGGGAATGACACAATAGAGAGGGACACGGTGACGTTGGGTGGGGGAGGGAGAGAGATGGAATCTAGCTGGAAACTGGATCCGTTATCCAGGGTAACACGCAGGAGAGCCGGGGAGAAGGGAATAGATGCTGGTATTTCATAGACGTGGCAGAGGTAGGAGCTGTCTTCTAGTCTTCAGTTTTCTTGGTGAAGTAGAAAACAAGGTAATAAGGTCACCAGGGGATTTGAGGAGAGAGAGGAATGAAACAATCATCTAGAAGAGTGGGATTGAAAATGGGTTAGGGAATTTTAAGATTAAAAAGTGAGACAGTCGTTCTTTTATGAGAGAATCTCACTTCTTTTGAACCAGTTGTGTGAGCTTGATTTTGTGTTTTCCCCCAGCAACTAGCAGCTGCACCAGGATAGGCTTAGAGAAGGCAGGGTTTGATTTTTCCAAGTGAGTATATTGAAACCATAGAAGGGACACCTGTAACCCCGGCACTTTGGGAAGCCAAGGTGGGAGGATTGGTTGGGGCTAGGAGCTCAAGACCAGGCTGAGCCAGAGCGAGACCTTGTCTCTACAAAAATAAAAAAATTAGCCAGGTGTGGTGGTGCATGCCTGTAGTCCCCACTACTTGGGAGGCTGAGGCAGGAGGATCACTAGAGACCAGGAGTCTGAGGTTGCAGTGAGCTATGATGACGCCACTGCACTCTAGCCCAGGTGACAAAGTGAAACCCTGTCTCAAAAAAAAAGAAACCAGCCGGGCGCGGTGGCTCACGCCTGTAATCCTAGCACTCTGGGAGGCCGAGGCGGGCGGATAGTCCTGAGCTCAGGAGTTCGAGACCAGCCTGAGCAAGAGCGAGACCCCGTCTCTACCAAAAATAGGAAGAAATTAATTGGACAGCTAAAAATGTATAGAGAAAAAATTAGCTGGGCATGCATGCCTATAGTCCCAGCTATTCGGGAGGCTGAGACAGTAGGATTGCTTGAGCCGGGGAGTTTGAGGTTGCTGTGAGCTAGGCTGACGCCACGGCACTCGCCCCAGGCAAGAGAGTGAGACTCTGTCTCAAAAAAAAAAAAAAAAAAAAAAAGAAACCATAGAAGGGCAACGGAGTCCAGGGTACAAGCAAGACAGTTGTCATATGGAACTTTTTTTTTTTTTAGACAGAGTCTCACTCTGTTGCCTGGGCTAGAGTGCCGTGGCGTCAACCTAGCTCACAGCAACCTCAAACTCCTGGGCTCAAGCGATCCTCCTACCTCAGCCTCCCGAGTAGCTGGGACTACAGGCACTCACCACCACGCCAGGCTAATTCTTCTATTTTTAGTTGCTTGGCTAATTTTTTCTATTCTTAGAATAGAAAGGTGTGCGCCATCACGCCTGGCCAAATGACACTTTTGAAAGATCCAGCTTCAAGTGTCACCTCGCCCGGCAACGGAACTTAAGCTCAGTAAAGAGGAGATCGAGTACTAAGGGTGTTGATGGGCAGTAAATGTGCAACAGCGTAAACGTATCGGGGTCCACGGGGTTGTGGGATATAGGAAGAGTAGCCCTATAACTCTGTAACAGGCTTAATGCAGTGCCAGGCACACTGTTTGCCATCCTGGGGAGATACCCTTCTGGTACCGGATGGCCTTGACATCCACAGTCAGAGGGTAGCATCCTTTTCTGTGACTGTGATCTAAGAATCACCCACTTTTTACCATTTTTTCCCTCCAACACACCATTCAGTCAGTCTGATATAATGCAACAAAAAGTGCTACTGTCATTAAAGGTACAGGGACAGAAAAGTGGTGTGATTTTCAAGGTCCCAGGACAATTTTAACTCCCCCACCCACCCACCTAAATAATCCCTCCGTTTCTGGCTGATTGAAACGCTCTTAATAAGGAGCAAACGCCCTTCACACCTTCCTAGGTCAGCCTGACGCGGTGACTTGTGCCCATTCCTCGCGAAGGACGAACAATGACAGCAATGACAGCACAGGATGTCAAATGGGGATCAAGCCACCAAGAACCAGGAACGGAGGTTTCAAAGGGCTTAGGGCCACCTAAGACAAGCTCGGTCAACTATGTAAATTAATGGAATTTTTTTTCTACATAAACTGTGTCACAAGTAAGGACCCCCAGAACAGATAGTATTCACCTCTGTCTAGCCTGGGTGACCAGTGGTTTCCAAAATCCCTCCCAGAGCATCACTGTGAAGCCTCGTGGCGTCAGCCCTGCCCCCCTCTCGCAGCCTCTGCTTGGCGCCATGAGAAGACCAAACCCTCCCTGTGGGTCTAGTCCAGTGCACCCGGGCCGAGAGCAAGAGCCTCCAGTGGCCCAGGATTTGGTCTCGCTTTTGTCCTGAGTCCTCCCTCCACTCTGTACTCAGGCACTTTTTTGCTTTCACCCCAGTTTCTGTGAATTTTTATTCTGACCATCCTCTTTTTTTTTTCTTATTAGGTTCTTCTTGCTTTCTAAGAGAGATCAAGAAATATTTTCATTTTGTCCATAAATAGGCAGATACCCAGAAAAACCTGAGCATATTATACCAAAAATATTTCATACTCAGTCCCAAGCAATGAAGACAGAAGAAATAATTTGTTTCCACCTTACACGTAAAGGGAGATAGATACAGATGGCAAACAGCCCATTTGGAGGTCAGGCAGCTACAACGTTAAAATTAGAACGAGCTCCTTCCTGGCAGTTGCTGGTCTTCTATGTCCTTTGTATTCCCTTGTAGCAGAAGATAGATTTTTTAAAACAGAAGCTGCACCCCCAGGAAACTAAGTCCATCAAGGGACTCTCCCTTTAGGTTTTGCCACCCTCGGGGTTCCCCCATTGTGGTTCCTGTTGCCACAACTTCATCTGGCCCCGCATTTGTCCAGTCACCCCTTTTCCTGGTTCAAGGGTGGATATACCCAAAATCCATTTCCCTTGATCCTCTGCACAACTGAGAGAAGCTGGATCTTTCAAAAGTATCTTTTGGCCAGGCATGGCGGTGCACACCCACAGTCCCAGCCACTTGGGAGTCTGAGGCAGGAGGATTGCTTGAGCCCAGGAGTTGGAGGCTGCAGTGAGCTGTGATCACACCACTGCACCCCAGCCTGGGCAACAGAGAGAGACCCTGTCTCTAGAAAATAACAATAAATTTTTTAATTAAAAAAAATTGTAAAGTATCTTTTTATAACTGTAAGAGAAAATAAAAAAGGGTGTGACTATAAAGAGGTAGCATGAGGGAGATCTTTGTGGTGATAGAATAGTTTTGTGTCTCGACTACAGTGGTGGTTACACGAATCTTCGGTGTGATAAAACAACACAAAACTACTTACGCACATTGTACCAATATCAGGTTCCTGGTTTTGATATTATACTGCGGTTACGTAAGATGTGGCCATTGGGGGAACTGGCGAAGGAATCACAGCACCTCTCTGCACTATCTTTGCAACTTCCTGTGACTATGCCAAAAGAAAAAGGGTTTTTGTTAAATCATCACAAAAAAAATAATGGCAGACTTTGTGGATTTGATCAAGATTAAATAAAGCTTTCTCATATTTTTAATTTTAAAAAAACAACAAATATTCAGGGGGAAAAAGTCACATTTCCACAGAATATGTTTCCAATTCTAGGAATCACAGTAAAAGCAAATTTAGAGAGTCCCAGAATCCCTTCCAGCCCCCTCTGGGCCCATCCAGTTTCAACCAGGTTCCTTCCCATCAAGCCCTCTTGACTGCTGGACGCTCTTTCCTCCCTGGCATGAGCTGTTGATTCACCAGTCCATTTTATTCTGACCAGAGGAAAGTACCAATTTGCCCACTTTAAAGAGGTGTCTTCTCCTGAGTTTCGGAGGAAGCAGACACAAGCGATTTGCAAGGCACTACAACTGATACCCTGTAAGCCACAATGAATGATTTTCCAGCCCCTCTCAGCCCTGCTGATGAGCTCTTCCCAGCTCTTAAGTCTCTGCTGATGACTCATTTGGATCCCTCCCTGCCAATCGCCCAGGAAGTGATCGTGCAGGACAGTTAATGACGCCAGACCCACCCCGTCCTACTGTACAAGGCAGCAGCAAAGAGGAATGTCTTTCACTGCGGTCTCAGCCCACAGCAAGGGCAGAACCCACACAGACTGAAGATTCTCTCTGAGACGGATGAACGTCCTTTTTCTCTTGTTATATTCCAGGGTAATTTTTTACTATTACCCCAAATATCAAAAGGAAGGAAAATGTCTCTATCAGAGATCATGTTTCTAAATCTTAGTATTTCTCCAATGTCTTTTTATCCCTAGAGGAGTATTCCTTCTCCCACCCAAAACACTGCTGTCCAGGGCACATTGTCAATTCCAGTGCACCTGCCATGACAGGTGGGGCAGGCAGGTATGAAGAGTACAGTTAAGGAATGACACAATGGCGTCATGCCACTTGGTTGACTTCACAGCAACCTCCCAGAGGCTCCTGTTGCAATTCCCTTTGATTCTTCAGACCCTTCCATTAGAGTTCCTCTGGTTACCTCGCCGTGTGTTTACCAGCCTCAGGTCGACTGGCGAATTTAGCCCTCTTATTCTGCAGAGGATCAAAGTCCTTTCTTGATGGGCCGCAAACGCACCTTTTTGGCTTCTGGTAAAAACTGCTCTCCTGAAAGCCACGTGTCACATCAAACAGGCCAGCGTCCTCCTCGACACTTACTCTCAATCCTCAGTTTTCATAAGACACCCTAAGACAGCCCTCCTGCCCTCAGTCTAAAACATGCTAAGTCTCCACTCTGGTCATTTTCATCACTAATCATTCTTTGGGGAGGAGGAGTTTTTCTTTTCCTTCCTGTGGAAAACAGACAGAAGATTCTTGGGGCCCACCCTCACCAGGGCTTTCAACTGTAACATTTTGGTACGGAGTTCTAGCTAATGAGGACATTGTTGCCTGACTGACAAATTGATCAAAACCACCAGGAAAGCAGACAAGAACAATTTAAAACTTCTTTGGTTTTTCTTTTTTTATGAAGTCATAATATTGCATTATATTACACAAATGAGTATTAAAGGGAAATTAATTTTCAGGTGACATATGAAAACCATTTATACTTAAAGAAGATCTTAAACAGCCAACGCTAACCATTGTACATGGACTTCTGAATGAGGTGCACGTATGTTTTATGAGTTTCAAAAGCAGAATGTGGTGCCTTGCGCAGGTGATGTTCACGCTAATCCACAATATTCAGTAAATCTCAGTTGGAGGAGAGGAGAGAAGCTGAATTCCCTATTTTCATGACAATTAAGTATTAGTCACTAGATGCCTGAGTTCAGTGACATAACAGCCGAACTCAGTCCATCTCATCCCACTGTGGTTCTGAGATCTTGATGTGGAATAAAGTAAGTCAGCCAGAATTGGATTATAAACATGCTTTATTCTAAGTAGACAATGGACACTAAAAATGGTAAAGTAAATGGAATTTCAAATGGGTAAAGAGGAAACAAAAAATTAAGGTATCCCTGTGGAATAGTTCAAAATAAGAGTGCCCCTCCCATATTATCTACAGTAGGTATTCGGGGGAGAGGATCCCACAGATTCAGACCACAGCTAAAGGACCAACACAATTCTATGATCAAACTCTACCTCCAGCCAGGTATTGTGACAATCGAGTTCTATTTAAATCATACTCCCATGTCTTCTCTCAGTTATAGTGAAATAATAGGACGATTGAGAGGAACTGAGAGCAATGGATTGGTCGTGCCCCTTGGCGAGGCTGGTGGCATGTGTATGGCTTAGTCCTTACTGGGGCTATTTTCCTGCATAGTCTTCATTATCCAGTCAACATAGTTCTTTACCCGTGTGTAGAGCCCATAAGTCCCACACTCGGGTCCCCAGGACACCAGGCCAGCTACATAGAATTTGGGATTCTTTTCACCGGGGTCTTGTAGAACAAAGGCCCCACCACTGTCCCCTTTACAGCTATCAACACCCTTCTCTCCGCCAGCACAGATCATGTTATCAGTGAAAATGTAGGACTCTACATCCACATTGGATTTTTTCTTTTTCACCTGTTGGCAATTTGATAAAGGAACTATAGGTAACTTTGCCCCTTTGAGATGGATAGCACGATCTCTTTTCTCCGTTCGGCCCCAACCTGAGATCATCCCCAGGTCTCCGACTGAAGGGTTATATTCAGAGGAGGTGCCCGGCAGGCAGATGGGGGAGATAGTGGGTCCCATCTTCACCGGGTCTTTCAGCTGCACCAGTGCAATGTCATTATCAAAATTCTTCCGTTTGTCTATGTCATCCAGCGACTCCCAGCCCGGATGAATAAACACACGTTCAGCAACGAGCATCTGGGCATCGTCCAGACGCGAGGTCTGCACTAAGGTGGACCCGGCATACATGAGCGGCTGCTGGTTTCCCTCCACGACGTGGGCAGCCGTCAGCACCCAGTGCTCACCAATAAGAGCCCCGCCGGCCCACGGGTTCTTAAAGAAGACTTGCCAGGGGAAACTTTGAATCTTCGCATCAGATCCTCCAAAGATCCTCTGTTTTTCTTTAAAGGGCTCACTGGGGACTCCACAGACTAGGAAGGAATAAAAGCGAGGTGGGGAAGGAGCAGGAAAGACGCCAGCCTCCTGCAAAGCCTCCAACCATTCGCATACTTTCCTGCTGGGCTGCAGCGTTCTCTAGTATGACATGGCCAACCCTATTTGGTCGACCTTCTCAATACCTGACTCGTCCTGGCCTTACCTAAACTTCCCTCTTTGCCAGTGCCACAAGCGGGCTTATGGGAGAGGTTGGTTGAACGGAGGCCGTGTGCACAGGACTCGTCCACGTGCGCTAGTGCCTCACACTCGGCCCCTCTGGAGGCACGTCTCACCGCAGGCTCAGCACATGAGGCCAGGGGCCCAACTGGGAGCCAGTGCTGGGAAACTCTTTCCTCTCTACCTCCTTCTGATGCCCAGATCAAAGCCTCGTCGCCTTCTTTACTGGAGTCCTGATTGCCCCTGCGTCCCTCCTGGTAACCCACAGGTCAGCCTGGGAAGTGAAGAGAGGGCGCCCTGCTTTGGTCTTGGCCTCTCACTCCCCAGTGCCTGGTTCCAGGTGTGTTGGCTTTGCCATTCCCCGTATAACTGAATTTTAGATGAAGCCACTTACCCAAATACCTCACTGGACAGTGTGGATGGACCTGAGTTGATCAAAGCCCACCCCCGCTACTTGCTAACTCCAGGGCTTGCACTCAATCCACTCATCTCTCAAATGAGACCAGGAACACTCTCCTCACAGGGCTGTTACAAGGTCGTGAATGAGACACTAGATGCACCGAATCAGCCCAGTCCCCGGCTCCTGACAATGCTGCTACTCTCAGGATGATTGTTATTATCCTGGTTTTGTCCCGGCCACCTACTCAACTCTGAGCTCCCTGCATGCCCCATTTGTTGTATCCTCTGTATCTTGTTGCCATATACACTTTTCATCTAATATCTAGGGGATTCAACTAGTCTTGTTTCTGGGTGTTGATTCCACACTCGCAACTTTCAGGCCCTGGTCTCAGCAATTCTATCTCCCTTCACCACCGCGTTACCAAACCTAACTGGCCCTGACTCTGCCACCAACTGGCTTTTATGTTTCCTCCCAGCCAGCCTGACTCAGTGTGGCTGAAGGACTTTCCCAGGGCCCCGGCAGGCCTCCGCCCAGCATTGCTGCCTCCTCACTGAGCTGGACTCCAGTAGGCCCGGACCCTTCAGTGATGTCCCGAGAGGATTACAGCTACTTTCAGAAGGTGACGCCCACTAGCCCTCACCTGTGGCTATGTCTCCTCCCCAGCCTCAGCCCTGATTACCTGGAACACATTTCGGCAGCTCCATGCCCAGCACCTCATTCACCCAGCTCCCATTACCGGCGCAGCGATACTCTCCTGAAATAGCACAGAGAACACCAGCCGGTAACGCTCACCACCACATCTTGTCTCTTCCATCTCCCCCTTCATTCAGAGCCTCAGTTCGTCCAGATTTGAGTAGGGGATCAGATCAAATCAGCTTGAAAAAACTCTTGAGATCATCCCCCAAACCATCCCTCAGGCCTCTATCCTGCCAGGAGAGGGGAAGGAAAAGTCTCCAAAGCAAAAGGAAGAAGGGTTATGGTAGAGATTGGGAAAATGCTTCAAGTGGGAAACGAAAACAAAAATCAAATAAAACAAAATCAAATCAAAGGCCAGGCACAGTGGCTCACGCCTGTAATCCCAGCACTCTAGGAAGCCAAGGCGGGAGAATGACTTGAGGTCTGGAGTTCAAGAGCAGCCTGAGCAAGAGTGAGACCCTGTCTCTACAAAAACTAGAAAAATTAGCAGGGTGTGGTGATGCACACCTGTAGTCCCAGCTACTCGGGAGGCTGAGGCAGGAGGATCACTTGAGCCCAGGAGTTTGAGGTTGCTGTGAGCTATAAAGACGCCACTGCATTCTAGCCAGGGCAACAGAGTGAGATTCAAAAAAAAATTGAATCAAATAAAAAGTGATGAAGCCGGGCGCGGTGGCTCACGCCTGTAATCCTAGCACTCTGGGAGGCCGAGGCGGGAGGATTGTTCTGAGCTCAGGAGTTCGAGACCAGCCTGAGCAAGAGCGAGACCCCGTCTCTACCAAAAATAGAAAGAAATTACTTGGACAGCTAAAAACATATAGAAAAAATTAGCCGGGCATGGTGGTGCATGCCTGTAGTCCCAGCTACTCGGGAGGCTGAGACAGTAGGATTGCTCGAGCCCAGGAGTTTGAGGTTGCTGTGAGCTAGGCTGATGCCACGGCACTCACCCCAGGCAAGAGAGTGAGACTCTGTCTCAAAAAAAAAAAAAAATAAATAAAAATAAAAAATAAAAAATAAAAATAAAAATAAAAAGTGATGTAGTGAGATGCATTGTGTCTAATCCAGCCCTTCATCTAGCACAGCCAAGGCTCTATATCAAGAAAGCCAGTCACAATAGCATGGTGACTTGAAGCTGGAAGCATTGCTCCTCTGGGTTTTACATGAACTAATTGGCCAGAGAGAGGATAACCATATGAAACGGATGTTGTAGGGGAATTCCTGCTGCAGTTGTGGAGCTGAGTTGGTGACCTCTATGACTCCCTAGGAATGATCCTAGGGACCGTGTATCCCGCTCCATGTGAAAACTGTATCCTTAGACCACGCCAGGGAATGAACCATGTCTGTCTCATCTCCCTCATTTCTCTACAAATTCTCTCTGACCCAGAAAGACTGTGCAATTCACCATCCAACACCTTCTCACTCTTTCTCTCTCTTTTCTCTAGTAGGAGAAACCTACCACTGCCTTCATTTTCCATGTAGTAATGCGGCTCCTCACAAGTGTAGCGAGTGACAGAACCAAACAAAGTACTTTCTGGATCTTCGGCTTTACCGTGCTGAATGGGTTCAGGGGTGCCACAGTCCACAGCTACAAGAGGAAGGCAGGAGATTGATGGTCAGGACAGCCACTTCCTCCCAGGAAGAGTCACGGGGCCCGTTCCAACCTCACTCCTTCCCCGCTCCATACCCATAAGCACACCTGGGATGACTCTTTCCACACCAGCCTCTCTCTGGCCATCCTTCCCAACTGGCGTCACTCAACTCCCTAGCCACTGAGACTTGCCAACCCTGATGGCCCCTTGAAAGCTACAAGAAGGAACTTGGTTCTCAGTGGTTGGTGGAGGGCCCCGTGGAAGCCAGGAATGCACCCATAGGGGGCTGTTAGCTCTACCAATCCCACAGTTCCTTTCTTGGGAAGAAACCTGCCTGTCTAGCTGGCCTGGGACCAGATCAGGGCTGGGACTAGAAAAGCCTCCACGACTGGCTTCCCTTCAAAACCCAAGCAACTCTCTCACAAGCCTAAGAGGAAACCATGCATTTGAATTTAGATGTGCTGCTCTTTCAGTTCCCTTTGGGAGGGGGGAAAAAAGTTCCACTTTGAGAAGACACGTACGTTGACACTTCAGTTCAGAATTACTCCACTTTCCATTGCTTTGACAAGTAGAATAGAAAGACGTTGAGCCAATGCTTCCCTGGAGAATGATAGAGATCACCATTAACTTATAAAGAGAGATGTGGAAAAGCAAAATCAAAAATGGAATTGATCTCTGGCCTTGGATCCATGAGGAGTCCTCATTGCAAGAAGCCTAGAAACATCTTAGCAGAACGACCCAAAGGACCCAGGAGATGGGGCTGAAAGGCAGCTTTCCCCTGGGTGTCAGTTCCCACCCCAGGAAGACTGAGGAGAGAGAGAATGCCAAGCTGGCCAAGGGGCTCCAGGGCTCACAAGGAAGAACAAAAGATCTTAAGCTGTTCTGCTTATGGAAAAGGTGTGATCCTTTGACCAAACAAGTACATTAAGTGAAGGACTCAACAATTTCAGTGTGCTCACCGTGACCTGGGGCAGGACGGGGAGAAGCCCAGGTGGTACTTTACCTCCACAACCTCGAACCCTTCCAGGCAGCTTATCGTCACCACATCTTTAAACACGTATTTTGCCTTCTCAGGCTCCCAAACGGAATTGGCAGTGTCTTCTTTAGGACAGGGGATTGCTTGGAAACAACACAAATTGGGACAGAAAAAAAAATTTACTAAATAGTTGGAGACTTTCTATCCAATTTACATCATTTTCACACTTTCCAAAATCATCCAGTTGTCTTCAATCCTGATACTTAACATTCCAATATGGCAGACATCTACCGCAACATGGCATTACTAACTAACCACCCCAAGCTGTCTG
Source organism: Indri indri (assembly GCA_004363605.1). NCBI lineage: Eukaryota > Metazoa > Chordata > Mammalia > Primates > Indriidae > Indri > Indri indri. Next base: position 141,880 of record RJWJ010000979.1, on the reverse strand, counting down.
CCCTCTCAGGTCCAGTTGAGGGATGACCAGAGCTAGAGGCATTTCTGGCAACCATTGACAGATTTAGATTTTCCTGAGGAAGAGAAGTATCTCAGTATTCTATTCAAACAACAATCTACCTATTCTGATTCTACATCGTCCAGGGACTTCAGTACCCCCAACCAAAGAGCACTTCTAGGTTACTCACGTTCTCCATGGTAACGAAGTTTCCAGCCTTTTCCTTGCCCTGTTAGGTCGGTTTGGAATATGATAACAAGAACATTACTTCCGGTTTCAATGTTTAGTGGCCCAGGGAATCCGTTACCACAGTAAGGACCAAATTGCTGATCTCCTGCAACAAACTGAAAGGAAACAAAATGGTGAAATGAGAAGAGAGAAAGAACTAAAGGAAAGGTAAAATGGGGGTGGGGGTAAAAAGAAGAGAGGTAGCAAATGTAATACAAAACAAGAAGGAGGAAAAACAGGAAAACAGGGGCAGGAGAAAAGACAGCTTTGTCTTCAAGGAGAACTCCCCCCGTGTGAGTTTGGGGAGGGGGAATTAACCAACCATCACGCACAACTAAACTGTCAGGGCAGTTTCCGTCTGAATCGGCTGGCTCCACGTCAAAATCTCTCTGCACAGTCACCACTATTTGGAACCCCTCCTCCAGCAGGACCTGGTATTCACACCGTGAGTTCTCTGGGTATTCATTGGGATAATTGGGACTTGCGATCTCCCCAATCAGTGCAGTGAATACGTCCCCACTACAATTGACTGAGGGAGAAAAAGAGAAAGAAGAATGAAATGTAGAGTGAAGCAGAGGAGCTCCTGCCCTGTTCTAGGATTCCTTCTCCCACACGCTGACAGTCCTCCATCCAGACTAGTCTGGGATGTGCACCCTGACTAGAGCCCAGGCGGAGCAGTCACACACCCACACACACCGGGAGGAACAGCCAGCGCCCATTAGGCTTCCCCTCCGTGCTTATGACGGAGCCCTTCGTGGTTATGAACGGCCCCCGGTAGACTCTTCGCAGGGGTCTCGCTCTCTTCTCCAGTGAACTAACTCCACCCTGTGGCCTTCTCTTCCTCCCCTCTGTGGCTCCCCCTCAGCTTACGAGTAACTGAGAAAAGATGCCAAAAGAAGGCTGGGCCTAATCAAAACTGGAAGAGTGGACACAGCTCTTTCTGCGGCCTCAAGCCATTCCAAATCCCAGGGAGCACGCGGCTCTCCACGCCACACTCACCTCCGCAATTCCTCATGTCGGCATGGAGGAAGTATTCCGGAGGGCAGGAGCAGAAGTAACCACCAATGAAGTTGTTACAGAAGTGGCTACAAGGGACATCGGCAAAATCTGTGCACTCATTTACATCTACAAAGAGGAGAGAGAGACTGAGCTCAAGAACAGACACTGAGAAGAGAGAATGAGGTTAAACCCAAAACTGCAAGGGGAAGAAAAACTAGGAAAGGCCCATTGCTTGAAGACCCTCAAGGAACCACATTCCAGGACAATATTATGCCACATTCCTCTCCTGAAATACGGTGCCAGAGCTGAGCCCTACCATTGCACAGCCATAAGGGAGCTCCTAATGCCAGACACCCTTGACTGTGCTCACGGACGGAGCGTTTCAGCTCCAGAGACAACCCTCTGCGGGCCCAGCATCATGACAGTGTCTTCCGCAGGGAGGAATGATTAGTAGAGTCTTTGCTTTACTTGATGTCGGTACTTCTACCAAATCTAACAATAGTTTGCCTTTGCGTTCTAACTTCATTCTAACCTGGAGGTAGAATGTAGAAGCACCTAGAATTTGAAGGTACGAATGCCACATAGTGAACGGGTTGGAATACCACACCTTACTTGTGTGATTCTTGGCAAGTTATTAACTTTCCTAGTCTTCACTTTCCTTATCTTTGTACAAAGACAATAATACCTACCTTGAAGAGTTGAAGAGAAGACTATGTTAAAATAGGTAAAATCCCCAGTATAGTACCCAGTTCATAGTGGTTCTCAATAGCCTACTGTTTATTATCGATCGCTGCCATGCATGTCGTCATCGCCACTAAGGTATGATCATGTGTTTGAACTCCACAAGGGGACCCAGGGCAAGTCAACACTTTGTAAGAATTATGAACAGAATTCTCATTTAATGTGTTGCTCAGTATTCTTCCCGCTTCTAGTCTTTGCGCAAAGTAGGTAAGGCACGTACAGGAGGGTGAGCCTTACCTATGGCAGCGTAGTATGCAGCAAACCCAGTAAAACGCTCTTCATTGGAGAAGTCTGACTTAAAGGTCACCTGGAGTTTATTGTACGGGACTTGGAACTCTTCCACAACTGGGGAGTTGGGATTCTTGCTGGTCCTCTGTCCACAGAGTCTCCCTTCTTCAACGCCTCCTGACATTATCTAAGAGAAGAGTCAAAATGAAGCTAGGAAGGGGTAATATTTTGGAGGTGAGAAAAAAGGAGACAGACAGAGTAAAAGGTTTATCCCCTTAGGGCCACGTGACACCAGTTCACTGTGTGCCTGTGCCACTCCCTCCTGCGTCCTTATTCCACCCCCCAGCCCTGGTCTCCCACCGCTGTTCCTCGTGTGCTCGTAAATACCTGCACCGAGTCATATGCGCAGTTCTCTGACAGCTCGATGTCCACGTGGGTGAAGTAGAGGTGAATCCCGTACCCTTCGGGAACTTCTATATTCCAAGATTTCTCTACCTCGTTGGGGTATGCCTGAGGATAGTTAGGGGACAGGATCTCCCCATACATGGTAGGCTCGGCACAGACTGATGCCAAAAGGGAAAACAGGACAACGCACCTGAAAAAAAGGCAGAGAGAGGTGGGTGACCCAGGTACTAGCAGCCTAGGGCAGAGCTCTCGCCTTTGTCACAGGCGCAAGGAAGGGGAAAGGAGTAAGGTGGTCAACAGGCCGAGGAGGAGAATCTCAGGTTGGAATAATGAAAAGGCTTAGGTCAAACCAAAAACCAGGCTCAGATAGGAGCCCTCTCCTTGAGAAGATGAAGGGATGGAGTCCACGTACATCCCCAGAAACCTCCACCACTTACCACATCTCTGGCGATGTGTCCGTCCTGGTGAGCTGCCCGCCTCTTGGTGCCAACTCTCTGCACCTCTGGACTTTGGAGCTGAAGGGGTGGCAGGCCTGGACGTACTTATCTGACAAACACAGGCACCTGCTTTGGTGGTGAGGGGTCACCTGCGGTTCAGCGTCACCTTCATGAGAAGAACACAGAGGTTAAGCAAAGCCACGTCACTAATTATCACCACAGGGCACCAGGCCCCTCACACCCTCCCCGGTCTGACCACAATTAATTTTCAAGACGAGAACTCAATCTTATCCTTCTCCCATTTCTTCTCTGGACCTTGTCCCAGTTTCCCTCTGCTCTCCTCCTCCACCCCACCCCCGTTCTATCTGCCTCTCTCCTGCCCTCACAGAACAATGTCCCCATTTCCACCCGGGTTTTCAGGGGTCTGTGCACATCATGGCCGTCCATCTGGGACAGTCCTCCCTCCCCTTCCACGTGACCCCTTATGGCTGCAAACCTGCTCCCTTTGCTGTGTTTTTACCGCATGATGCTCCCAACGACCACTGATGGAGGCGTGAGCTTCCCTCACTAGGGGAAGGCAGGGACCTTGGGACAAGTGGCCAGAGAAGGGGAGTGCTGCCCCATTGAGGCAGGCTTGCGTGGGGAAGGAGAGAAGGAGCAGCCGAGTGACAAGGAGCATGACAGGAAAGGAGAGGTGGGAAAGGGCAGGTCCCGCATGAGTTTTCCAGGGTTTCTTTGGTTTTTTTCCCCTTTACTAAAAAGACAAGCTATCTTCCCACAGTTCCTAGAAAAATCTTGCGAAAATTGTTTTTAACCCTGGAAACAGCGGTTGGTAGGAGGGTGAAGTGGGGATGCACAGGGCGAGCCTAAGAGAAAGAGGTTGTCTATATTCAGCCGTTTTTGATTCTGCCCTTTTCGGAGCTCCAGCTTTGCCCAAACCCTCCTGCGTGAGGTTTTCTGCCTTTCTCTTCTCCTCCATCAAAGCTCTGCTCTTTGTTTTTAAGGTTTTACCTTCAGAAGCTGATGGGAGCAAGCGGGCCAGTCCTCTCGCTCCTGCCAGTGGGCATGCTGGGTGACCCTGCCAGCTCCCAGCAACGGCAGCACCAGGCCTGGATGCTCCCTCTGCAGGAACCTCCCGCTGGCCTCGCCTTCCCGGTTCTGTTCATGCGATTCCCCACCAGAGTGTGCATGTCCGAAATTCTCTGATCTAAACAGAGGGGGGCTGGGAGACTGTGACATGGGGAAAGGGTAGCTCAGCCTTGATCTTGGAGCTCCCTCTGCTTTTGAAACAAGGACAGCATCCTCCTCCCCTGGCGTGACATTCCTCTAGCCAGGGCTCCAGAGGAGAAAAGAGGAATGGGGAATTTCACTGATTGCTTAATGCTCTTTTTCAGCCAAAGGGTGTGTTTCAGAGTTTTCAGGGAAGTCAGGTGATTTGTGGGAAAAGGAGGGGATTGATACTAAAGGGGAAAGCCAAACCCAGAAGATCCAACCCTCCAGTTATGTATAAATCATGAATTAAGGGAGCGTAATTATCAGAAATGCAAGTCATCTCTGCTTTAAGGCATATTTAACGGTTGGATAATGACTTACATCTAGACCCAAGCTGGTATGGGGTGATGCTTTTTCCTGTTCTAAAATCCCTTCCACATCTCCAAACATCTAAATTCTGCCCACTGGGCCAGGTGCAGTGGCTCACACCTGTAATCTCAGCACTTTGGAAGGCCAAGGCGGGAGGATCACTAGAGGCCAGGAGTTAGAAACCAGCCTGGACAACATAGTGAGACCCCATCTCTGCAAAAAACAATAAATTAGCCAGGCCTGGTGGTGCACACCTGTAGTCCCAGCTACTCAGGAGGCTGAGACAGGAAGATCACTTGAGCCCAGGAATTCAAGGTTGCAATGAGCTGTGATCAAACCACTGCACTCCTGCTGGGGTGACAAAGCAAGACCCTGTCTCTAAAAAAACAAAAAGTAAAAATAAATGAATTCTACCCACCAATCAAGCCCCATTTCAGATACAACCCTATATCTATAATCCTTGGGTCCAGATGTGTTTTGAAATACAGAATTTTAGAGATTTTTAAAAGGCAATACAGTACACGCACCCAAAATAGATAACACCTGCTCCTCCACCCCCCCCCAGGGACTGGGATAACACTCCACTGTCAAACATTAATACGTCTGCAGCTAAACATGTCAATCTTCACAATAAGTGGAATAAGTAAAGATTGTAAATTACTTTACATCAGTTCAGGTCAGGTTTTGTCGCCAAATGAGTTTTGGTGCCAAATTTGGAAAAGAAAAAAAAACTACTTTTTTTCAGAGTCCTTTGGAGTTTAGAATTGCAGATAAGAGCCTGTGGGTCTGTGTGATCCCTCCACAAAGCCTCCCCATCTCTCAGGCCTCCTCTGCATCCCTTCTACTCCCATCTTAGTGGCTAAGATTCATCACCTGAAGATGCTCCATCATTTTATGTCCCACCAGGAACAAAAAAGCTGCAATTAAACAATGATATGCTGGGGATTATAAGACGCATCCTGATCCCAGGAGTGAGAAAACGTGGGGGGAAACTGTGTGCCTTAGAAGCAGAGAAGTGTGGTATCTGTGCGTGAGTCTTACCTCTGGTTGTCTCAGCACCCGCCTGGAGTCAGAGACAGGCTCCAGTCCTCGCCCTGCTGCTCACCGGTGGCGAGGCCTTAGGCCCATCACCTAACTTCCCAGCGTCTTCAAAGATAAAACAGAGATCATATCAGTTCTGCTACCCCACATGGCTGTCGAGGAACCTAATAGAACAATCAGAGTGAACAAACTTTGCACACTATGACGCCGAATAAATGTGCATGTGAAAAGGAAGATAATTGTGAGCGGTAAGGTCTCTGACGGCAGACTCTGGGTCTGATCCATCTTTGTATTGCCCACCATGTCGAACAGCGTCGCACACACAGCAGACATATGTGCAACCACGTGTTGTTCCTCCAGCTGCCTACCATCAAATCTCTTTGCCATATTTGGGGAGTTCCTCATCATATGAGTCTTGGGAGCTGAGCCAACCTCCCAAGAGAGAAGACGAGGGTGCAGGAAACGTCCCAACTCCACCCCAGCAGCTCTGGAGCAAGCCCACGCACGCACGTGGCATTCATCACAGGCCCAGGCTTTGAGTCCAGAGGCAGAGATGCCAAGAAGTATGGACCACAGAGCCTCTGGGGACAGTGGCAGCTGCAGCAAGATGGAGGAGGAGGTGATGTTCACAGCAGCACCCAGATTCCAGCTGCAGCGGGTGGGCATTGCAAGCCAAAGAGTCTGGGACAGGACCAAGGCAGTGGCAACAGAGGCGGCCAGGTTCGGACCACTGTCCCTGCTGTGAAGCTTCCACATGCGGCTCTCCTGGCATTTCTGTGAGCAATTCAGAATCACTTTATTAAATTCCTCTTCTGCTAAAATCAACCAGACTTGGTTTCTGTTGCTTGCATTACGAACAATGGCTGACACAACATGCTCAGTGAGTACCTAAGAAATGGCTGATTGAATGAACGAGCCAAAGTGAATTCTAACCATTCACTAGATGCTTTTAGCTGTGCCACCTTGAAAAAGCTACTTTACCTCTCCGAGCTTCGGCTTCATCATGTGTAAAATGGGAATAATATCACCTACTATCAGACACAGCTATTACTGTCAGGGCCTATTGCGGCCAAGGTTAAACAAAATAACGTACGCTAAGCATTAGCATTTATCTGACACTCAGTAGTCGGCCTTTAATAAATAACAAACGACATCATCTCCAAACACCAACAGCAGCAGTAGCAGCAGCTGCATCCTCCTCAAGAGCACGCTTCAGTACATAGCAAGGAAAAAAAGGGCATCTTATCGAATTGCCCAGGGCTCTTTCTCCTTTTCCCTCTGAGTTCAACACTGCCTGATCTTGCCGATAGAGTTAGACTCTCTCCTACCCTCTCCTGTGTTTTGTCTTCCCATCTGCAATTTTGCCATCAAAGTGAAATACATTCTTTCTCTCTCTAAATCTCAAGAAGACAACAAATCACATATGTAATGGTACCTCGGGCCCCTGCCTCCCTCCCCAGTTCAGCAAGAACTAAGGCCGAGACCTCTCACAACGACAGCCTAGAAAGAGCAGGGGGCATGTCACATAATCTGTCCAGTCTCATGCGGATTCATTAAAACGAGGGGCTTCTTAGCGCCCTGAGGGTCACCTGAACCCCAGCTGATGTGATAATGCCGATACACAAACCAGAAATTAAAACCTTACGTGTTAATATTAACCAATGACACAGGTGCATATAAATATGAATAGGACGTTTAGAAAATGATCGCTAGTGTTACTCAGAGTAACTATCGTATTCACAGTGTTAGGGTCTCTGAGGGGCCTAAATAAATAGCATCCCTCTTCCCCTTTCAAGTTCTAGAGAAATGGAGAAATAAAACAAAAGCAGCGAATGAGGTCAAAATATTATCTTCGATAGCAATAAAGGCCAAGATAGAGGAAGTAGCTTAGTGTGGAAGCCAAATGGGGGCTAACCGAACCCTAGAATTAGACAGAATTACCCTTCCAGACACAGGCAATGCTGGGCCAGGCGAGGCCTCCCCACGTAGAGAACACACCTCCCTGCAGACAGCTTTCTCCCAGGAGGAAGGAGGGCTAAGCCGGTTACTCTTCCCATCTTTACAGTTGGAGAAGTTACTCCACCTTCCCAGGGCAAAGTGAGGGACGGAGAGTGGCAGGGAGAGTCATGCCAGGGAGCTGTCTCTCCCCTTCAGGAAAGATCTGTCAGTACTAATAGGTACATTTCCCCACTAACATTCCCAAGGTTTTTCATCTTGAACCTGATAGTCCTGACAATTAAGATGATATGATCACCCAGGGCATAGCCGTCCACCTGCAGGAGGTGACTAGGAAGCTAACAGGGGCAGCCCTGCTCTCGCACTCATAGAGCCACACACCAACGCCACCCACCGCTCCTCTTCTGTGTCCTCCACGCCATCGGCCCCAAAGCTCCAAAGTGATTCTGAACAATATGGCAACATTAAATATATTCTTCATCCAAGGAAATTCACTTCCTGTTCTATTTCCCATCTCAAATTTCGTCCAGCCATGTTATCGAAGATAGCTATCAGAGATCTGAAATGAGATTTAAAAATGGTATTAAGAAGCTCACAGGCTGGGCGCGGTGGCTCACACCTGTAATCCCAGCAGTCTAGGAGGCCGAGGTGGGAGGATCGCTTGAGTTCAGGAGTTCAAGACCAGCCTGAGCAAGAGCGAGACCTCCGTCTCTACTAAAAATAGAAAAAATTATCCAGGTGTTGTGGTGCCCCTGTAGTCCCAGCCACTCGGGAGGCTGAGGCAAGAAGAACGCTTGAGCCCAGGAGTTTGAGGTTGCTGTGAGCTACAGTGACATCACTGCACCCTAATCTGGGCAACAGAGGGAAACTCTGTCTCAAAAAAAAAAAACAACAAAGAAGCTCCAACAATGAAATGCCAACAATAAAGAGGTGTCTCAAATTTGAACAATAACAGAAAGCCCTCCCATTATCAAACTCCAAAATTAAAGTTCAAATCCCGTCGCAAACTAAAACTAAGACATTACAGTCAAAAGTAACTGAAGTCCGAAATTCCTATGTTAAAGTCATAAGACCATCAATCCCAATCTGTATTTGTATTTAATCTCAGCTAGAGGGTCTCCAATGCCCTGGCAGAGGTGTGGTTCTTTCAGTAGCTGCAGCCTGGGCCGGACTGGGTTGGTTCCTCCAAGCTTCCAGAGACAGGGTGAGTTCCAAGGCCACCTTCCAAGAACCTCGGTTTGTAAAAGTCCAAAGAGTTAATGAGACACAAGAATATCACAACACTAGCCCCACAACCACAAAATTTAGAAAACGAGCCACTCTCAGACCCCAAAGCAATCACCCCAGACAAAATTAAAATTTTATGTCCAGAACACAGTACTTAATGTTGCCAAAGCCTGAAGAAGAAATTCAACACTATCTAAGGGAAGGAGGAAAAAAAAAATTTTTTTAAGGCAAGCACGAGGTGGAATTTACCGAGGGGGAGCAAGATAAGATTATAGAGCAAGATACATACTCCACAGGTGACCACAAGACCCCTTGTCACAGCGAAAGAGGAGAAAATCTTAATCTTACTTAAAAACCTCACCTTGATGCCAGACAGCCTATGTCAATGGTTCGGATTCCATGTCCTGTGAACAGAAACACCATGGGCAAAGCATGTAAAAAAAGGTCAGTTTGGGCATTCTGTACTTGCCTTATGGGGACCCTCCTACGTGGAACTTTTTACTTCCCATTTCCCCCGTGAGTCCCGAGCTCCTGGCACCACACTGCCGGTGAGCTCTGCTAGCCCGATCTCCACATTTACTCCGCAATGTCAAGAGGATAGACGTTTTCAATCACGTGCTGCGTTTATGGCTTCTGCCACAGCCTCTTTTATGAAATCACTAAGCCCTAAAAAGCCTTCCTCCTAGGGAGGGCTTTCCTTTCATCCCCATGTGTGTTTCAGCTGGAGAAAGCACCCTCAGCAGATTCTTGAACTGAGGTTGTTGCTGAAGCTCTGAGGCCTGTCCCCCTAGGTAAGGACAAATACCTCTGCCAGATGCCCTAGATTTTCTTCCACTTTTTAATTTCAATAACAAAGTTAGGGTGACCTTAAGGACACAGGCAATACCAGCAAACCCACTTACAATAACTGTATCACCTTGAAACCTACCCAGTAATTTTTGGAGAATTTTCCACTCGCAAGCCTGTGAACAAGCCACTTGAATTTCAGGTCAGACCTTCCACAATTTCCTCCTTGGCCCTGAATATAGGTGGAATTTGCCAGCCTAGCACTCTCTACCGAAGCAGGATGCTCACAAATTAAAGCTAGGATCTCCCTAGTTCTCTGTGGCTCACACAGAACTCAGCCTCCCGGCAGGAGGTATTTCCACAAGGAAACACCCAGAGTAAGGAAGAGAATCCCCCTTTACAACACACATGGGATCCAGAATATTGTCAAGGACTCTAGGCACAAACAGTGCTTGCCAAAGTATCAATTTGTGTATCGTTCAATGAAACTAAAATGGGATAGTTTATTGATATACTTTTTTGACCAAGAAAAGTCATACAAAAAGAATGTAAGAATCTATCAGAAGAAATAAAGTGACTGTAGAGGAAAATAAAAGAAAGGACGTGTGGGAAAAGAGCAGTAAAAAGGCAAAGCCAGTTTGGGAGAGCTGCTCTGGTCCCCACCCAAGTAGCACTAATAACTAAAGCCGCATTCATGGCTTACGAAGCACACAAAGACTAGATTAGGTGCGGCTCCGGATACAAAGATGAGAGGGTCAGAGCCAGGGCACAAGGTAGCAAGTTAGGCAGCATGAAAGAAGTATAACAAAGGGCTTGGGAGTCGAAAGGAGAAAGACACTGCATCTGGTTAAGGGGAAATCCAAGAGGCTGCCTGGAAGAGTTGAGAAAATTGTGTTAAAGTCCAACAATAGTAGATGTAGTAGTTTAATAGTTTTTAAACATGTCCCAAAACTCCTCGACACTCCTGCCATCGAGAGGTGGGGGTCTATGTCACCTCTTCCCTTGAATGTGGCTGGGCGGGGGTTGCGATGGCTGCAACCAATAAAGAGTGCAGTGGATTCTGCATGGCTTCGTAAGTTAGATTGTTAACAGAAAAGGCCAGCCAGCACCCGCCCAATCTTCTTGGGACCCTCTTCTGAACCCGGATGCCAAGCCCAGGCCACATGTAGGGGTTCTGGCTGAACCTCCCAGCCCCAGCCCCCAGGTTGCAGCTGTCAATCAGCATCAATCTCAACACCAGGCATCTGAGGTGAGAAGTTATCAAGATACCTCAGCCCCTTCTGACCGCAGCTACACAAGACACCCTAAGTGACAACCACCTAGCCCAGGGAGCACCCAGAACCATGAGAGATAATTTCTTAAAAAACGAACATTAACATTTTAAGCACTAAGTTTTAGGACAATATCATTATTCAGCAATAAATTGAACTGGCTCCTCTCACACACTTTGCATCTCTTTCTCTAGGAAAAGTTTTGGCCTTTTTTGAATTCAGTGTCCAAGTTAAAGGACTGAAAGAATACTTTACAGGAAGCTCCACTTTCTGCTACCATTCCTAGAAAGCTCTATTAGCTGCAGTCATGTTTTCTTCCCTTTTGAAAATCCTGCCAAGAACCCTACACTGGCCCAAGGCATTTTCATGTTCAACCTCATCATAGCTGACCAGTATTCTCAAAAATCTGCAGTGATCTCTGAGCCTCCGTTTCCATTCCTGAACACCCACGTTGCAGGTATACATGGTAGCAGGTTACATAAAACCTTAGATGAGCCCCTGGATTAATTAGGTAGGCTAACTTCTATTACAAATATGCCTAAAAACTATTTTGGCAAAAACATAACAGAAGTTTATTGTCCAACCACACAAACAGTCCAAAATGGTTCCTGATTGTCAGTGGAGCTTGTTCTACACAGACCCAGGACAGCAAAGGCCCTGCCATCCTCAGAATATTCCTTCCAGGGTCACTGTGAGAAAAGAACATATGGAAGATCACACAGTAGGAGGTTTCTATGGGCCAGGCCCACATGTGGTACACATAACCTCTACTCATATTCTATTTGCTAGGGCTCAACAGGTCACACCTAACTGCAGGGTGTGTGCCCAGAAAGAATTAGAAATTAGGATTTGCTGGGGAGGCCGGGCGCGGTGGCTCACGCCTGTAATCCTAGCACCCTGGGAGGCCGAGGCGGGAGGATTGCTTGAGCTCAGGAGTTCGAGACCAGCCTGAGCAAGAGCGAGACCCCGTCTCTACCAAAAAATAGAAAGAAATTGGCCAAACAACTAAAAATAGAAAAAAAAATTAGCCGGGCATGGTGGCGCGTGCCTGTAGTCCCAGCTACCCAGGAGGCTGAGGCAGTAGGATCGCCTGAGCCCAGGAGTTTGAGGTTGCTGTGAGCTAGGCTGATGCCACGGCACTCTAGCCCAGGCAAGACAGTGAGAGTGAGACTCTGTCTTGGGAAAAAAAAAAAGAAATTAGGATTTGCTGGGCAGCTAGTAGCCTCTTCCACAACCCCAAATATAATCCATATTTTCCCAGCCTGTGGACACACATGGGGTCCCGTCAACATCTCTTTGGTTCTTCCTTCTACCCACTTACGAGGATCTCCAGCCCCATGTTCATGAACACTCCTGCTGCTACCACCCAACAATTTCCACACCTGCAAGGACCGTAACACCCCAGCAGTGCCCTCTCCTGGGAAGAAGCCCCTGCCATTACACAGAAGCCCACTAAGGATGAAACTGCACAGTATGCAGAGTGAGGACAGGAGTGTAAAGAGGGGAGCATGCATCCTTCTCTTTTTGGTTATTCTTTTCAGAGTGCCAAGGCAGTGTGAACATGCTCCCAATGCCTTACAGAGTTTCCAGTGACATGATTCCTGCAGGAATCACGTTGTCTTGCATGGCAACTGCCTCGGGGAGGCCATTTCAGTCTCCTCAGGCGATGCAGAGCTGACGCCCTCAGACAGGATGCTTCCACTGGCGGCAAGGAGGCCCCTTTCACTGGAGAGAAGAATTTAGGGCCGCAACATCACAGCTTCATCACAGTCTTCCCACATGTCCCGTCCCCTTTCCAAGGAACCGGATCCCATTCTTTCCCAATCAGTGCCCTCGCTTTAACTGCAGACACCCTTGAGGCTGCAAGTTCAAATTGTGTTGGAATTCAGCCAACCACAGCATGAGGTTCTGTGTTTAAATTCCAGCAATCTCAGCCCTATAGCTACAGGACATAAGGGTCTTCTGTAGGGCACACATAGACTGTTCCGGTAATTTAGGCAGCTCTTGAACTGGGAATTCAAATCCCTGTGCTCATCCTTTTCTTTCACCACTTTGGTGACAATAGAAGCAACCAGCCAACTGCATTATAGGTTAGTTTTCCAAAAATGTTTGACAGTATCACACACACAGTCACCCAGCTCCTTGCTGCTTCTAAGTGGTTGATTAGGAGCACCCCAGGGAGATATTTAGCTTATCTCTATCGCCAGATCACACCTAGATCATCAGTGCTCTCTTTTCTGTGGGAAATAGAGTTATCATCATCTTTAAATCCAATCAGATTAGAGAGCCCATGCCAGAAAATTCAGAATCATTCAGAAAATTCATCCTGAAAATTTTGTTCCTCTGGAACCACTCTTGTACCAAAAGTCTGTATTTATTTGTTTGGGTTCTTCAGAGAAATAGAACCAATAGAAGATACATATATGAGATATATGTACAGTTATGGGTCACTTAACGATGGAGACACATTCTGAGAAACACACCATTAGGCAATTTCATCATTGTGGGAACTTCAGAGTGTACTTACACAAACCAAAGATGTTGTGCCTACCACACACCTAGGCTATACGCCTAGTACTCCTAGACTACATATCTGTACAGCATGTTACTGTACTGAACATTGTGGGCAACTGTAACATAGTGTTATGTATTTGTGTATCTAAACATGTCTAAACACAGAAAAGGTACAATCAAAACATGGTATAAAAGATAGAAAATGGTACAACTGCACAGGGCACTTAATATGAATGGCGCTTACGGAACTAGAAGCTCTGGGTGAGTCAGTGAGTGAGCGGTGAGTGAATGTGAAGGTCTAGAACATTACTGCACACTGGTATAGACTTTATAAACAGTGTATACTTAGGCTACACTAAATTTATTTAAAAATTTTTTTCTTTTTTCAATAATAAAGTACCCTTAGCTTACTGTAGCTTTTTTACTCTATAAACTTTTTCATTTTTTTTAAATTTTTGACTCTTTTGTAATAACACTTAGCTTAAAACACAAATACATCATATAATCATATAGCTATACAAAAAATATTTTATTTTGCTTTCTTTCTTTCTTTCTTTCTTTTTTTTTTTAGAGACAGGGTGTTACTCTATCACCCAGGCTGGAATGCAGTGGCATGATCATAGCTCGAGCTCGTGCGGCCTAGAATTGTCGGATTCAGGTGATGCTCCTGCCTCAGCCTCCCAAGTAGCTGAGACTATAGGCACATGCCACCATGCCTCGCTAATTTTTCTATTGTTTGTAGAGACAGGGGTCTCACTATGTTGCTATGTTGCTCAGGCTGCTCTTGAACTCCCGGCCTCAAACGATCCTCCAGCCTCAGCCTCCCAAAGTGCTGGGATTACAGGTCTGAGCCGCTACATGTTTCTTTATATTCGTCCGTAAGTTTCTTAAGTTTTCAGAATTCTTTTTTTTTACTTTTTAAAATGTTTTGTTAAAAACTAAGATGCAAACACACACATTAGCCTAGGCCTACACAGGGTCAAGATTATCAATATCACTGTCTTCCACCTCTGCATCTTGTCCTACTGGAAAGTCTTCAGGAGCAATAATACAAGCATGGAGCTGTCATCTCCTATGACAACAATGACTTCTTTTGGAACACCTCTTGAAGGGCCTGCCCGAGGCCATTTTATAGCTAACTTTTTTATAAGCAGAAGGAGTACACTCTAAAATAATGATTAAAAGTATAGTATATTAAATACCTAAACCAGTAACAAAGTCATTTATTGTCATTATTATGTACTATATGACTGGCAGCACAGGTTTGTTTACACCAGCATCCACCACAAACAGGTGAGTTATACATTGCACTATGATGTTAGGATGGCTGTGATCCACTAGGTCATGGGAATTTTTCAGCTCCATTATAACCTCAGGGGACCAGTGTCATACATGTGGTCCCCTCATTGACTGAAACATTGTTATACAGTGTATAACTGTATATGTATTTGTTGTGCAGTGTATAAACATGTGTATGTACTGGGTAGCAATATGTTTCTTATAGTAGATCCCAAGAAAATTTAAAAAAGAAAGAAGTCACAGCCCTAAAGAAACTCCTGCTGTTGCTTAAAGGAGAATGTCCACTACAGCAATGTTCTAAGAAGAAATAAATAGAAAACGATCCAAGTATTCCTCACTATGACCATGAAAAATTAATTGTGGTATAATCATATAATGGAATGTTAAATCACAGAATGAACAGATTAGAGCTACATATAACAGTATGAATACATCTCAGTAAAGATGTTGAGCATAAAAACAAGTGGTAAATGTTACATTCATTGTAATACCATCACCATAAAGTTTAAAAACATGCAAAACATTACTATATATCATGTATATACTATATATACACAGTATGCAAAGTATTAAAATAGGCCTGGGATTGATAAATTCCAAAGTCAGCAAAGTGCTAACCTTGAGAAGGGAAGGAGGGAAATGTCCCCAGAAAGGGATATACCAGGCTCTTCAACTGTATATGTGATTTGTTTCTTAACCTGGGGAAGTTATATAATTCTCTACTTTTCTGTATGAATGAATTATTTTTTTAATTTTGCCCAAAAAGGAAGGAAAGGGGAACAGGGAATTTGACAGACCTAGGTTTAAATTCTGTCTGTCACTTACTGATAAAGGAACTTAGCAAGTTCCTTAATTTCTCCAAGCCTCTGTATCTGTAAGAGGACATCATAATAATATCCTGTTGCACAGCCAGATTAAGCGGAATAATATGGATAAAAGTGCTTTCATAAGCTGTAATTGTACAAGAATGCTCTGCAAATTCCAGTTATTAAAGAAACCCTTAGTGTTCCTTTGTTACATACT
This sequence comes from Indri indri, assembly GCA_004363605.1. Classification (NCBI taxonomy): domain Eukaryota; kingdom Metazoa; phylum Chordata; class Mammalia; order Primates; family Indriidae; genus Indri; species Indri indri. The sequence goes on along the minus strand of RJWJ010000979.1, from coordinate 126,147 downwards.
CTCATAGAATCTTCATCCTTTCCTTCAGTGCACTTGCCTTCGCTTGCAAATTACACATTCATTAATGCTATTAACTGTGCATCATCCCACCCCATAGCTTTGGGCTCATGATTACATTCCCAAACCTGGCACAGTCCCTGGCTCACGCTAAGTACCCAACACGCTTTTCAGTGTAATCTGAACAGGATTACCTGTAGGAAGTAAGAATGGGAAGCAGGGTGGGAAGAAAGGACTCTTATTTTGATTCATGTTTCTATACTGTTTAAACTTTTCACACGAACATGTATTATTTAAATAGTGACAAAACTAGTTGGATTTTTTGATTAAAATGATAGTGTTAAACAGGCGTATCTTCATTTCATCGCCTCTCAGGGGAAGGTCACGTTTTCCTATAGGAAACTGCACAGGAAAGGGATCCCTGAAATAAAAGTAGCAGGGAAATAGTGTTCCTCCGGCATTGGGCTCTCCCCAGACCCTTCCGGACTGAAGGCGGCGAGTCCAGCAGCTTAAGCATTTAAGAGCAGCCCAGGCGTGCCGTTAGGAGGCGCTCGCGAAGCGGCAGCAGGAATTCCCGCCTCTCGGTTACATGCCCCAGTAACCCCAGCGCGCCGGCGACCGAGAGTAACCTCGCTGTCGGGTGAAGGCGCGCCCCCGCCCCGACTCTCGCCTGCTCCCGCCTCGGCCAATGGGAAGGCCGCGAACGAGCCGGCCGGACTCTAGCGGACCGACTCCTCCCCCGAGCAGTTAGAACAGAGTTGTTCAATCACGAGGCCGCAGGTTTGGACTTTTCCGATGGCAGCCCTGGGTATCGAGTCCAAGCCCCGCCTGCCCTCGGCCTGCCCCGGTTCCGTTCCCGGCAAGAGTCACCTTTGCCTTACAAACGTTCGGACCCGCCCTCTTCCTACCTTGCTGCGCTAGGCCCCGCCCTTTGCTCGGATCGACCAATAACGGGGTGAGCCTGGAGCCGCTGGGCGGGTCTGCAGCCAATGCGCACGCCGTGGGCGGTCCCCGGGCCGGAATTAGGGGTGAAGCTACAGCGTTTTGCCCACATTCGGGGCGCGCGGAGCTGGGGGTCCCTGGGGGCGCCCGCAGTTAAGATGGCGTCCGCAGCGGAGGGGGACGTGGGATCGGCGGTGGAGCTGGTGGGGGTGCTGCGGTCGGCTTTCCAGGAGCTGAGCCTTAACAAGTTGGCGACGTCCCTGGGCGCGTCAGAACAGGCGCTGCGGCTCATCATCTCCATCTTCCTGGGTAAGGACCCTCCTGCCTCCCTCAGCCCCCTCGCGGAGTCCCGGGGGAATTGGGGAGGAATGGGGACCTGACCCCTCTCTCTTCCCGGAGCCACCCCCGAGGGCTTGGTGGGGTGCGGGTGTGAATCCTGAAGCCCCCCCGCCAGCTATTGAGGGGAAGACAAGTCCTGCCTCGAGTCTGGGGGCGCTGTGCCCTCTGAACCTCTCCACCTTGCTCTTCGACCCCTGCTGTGCCCTCTGGCCCCTCATTCCGCGTCCCCACCCTCTCTCATCATGCCATGTTCTACCCTTGCCCTCACGACCTATCTTAGTCTCTCTCTTGAGTTCCACTTTCTGTCCGTGTGTCCTGCTGTCTGTTATTAATAACAACTCACACACGCGCGCGTCTCATCGGTAGGCATAGGCCACCTAACTTAGACCTTGGGGCCTTTTCAGACCCATATTCCATACTTATTCTGAGTCTCTATTTTGTGCATTACTGGCTTATGTTACACTTTTGAGTCTTTTCTGTCCAAATTCTAATATTTCCTTCTTATACCACGTTGCTTTATTTTTTCCTTAGCCACCCACCTGTCATTTACCCTGGGATATCATTTTAATACTAGGCTTGGGAAACAGGTCTGACAACCCCCTTAAAAATGATCCATGCTATTCTAAGAGTTTATTACCCGTATGGTTCAAAGGATATGGTGCAGCTTTATTTATGCTACAACAAGCTGCATGATAACTGGTTTATAGGCTTTTTTTTTTACCTCATACTTACTCCATGGTGTTTGAGTACATGCAGGCAGCATGGTACAATGGTAAAAAGTGTGGGCTTTGAAGGCAAACAGATCAGACCCAGCCTTGCTGCTGGGCACAAACTGAGAAGTCCTAGGCAAGCCCCTTAACCTCTCCCGGCCTAATTTTCTTATCTTTGAAATGAGGACAACAGTGCCTACATGTAGGATTGCTATAAAGTTCTGTAGGAATTCCAAGGTCAAGATCAGGGATACATAAGTCATTTGAGGAGTTAGAAGGTTTTATGAAGGTTATAGAACTTTAGCTAGGAGAGTGGGGAAGAATTAAGCAAAAACTAAAGTAATGATAAGGAAACAGGCCTGGGGCAAGAGCAGTTCCACATCTGCCCAACTTTATCTCAAACACCATAAGTAGTTTGAGATAAAGTTGGGCACATATGGAAAGCCTTAAATACCAGAAAGAAGTTTGGAATTTATCCAGTTGTCAGTAGAGACATTGACATAGTTTGGAATTTATCCAGTTGTCAGTAGAGACATTGACATATGATATCACCAAAGGGTGTTAATCCAATCTAGATAATGGGAAAGGCATTAATTCATATTTAAACAACCTTGGCTAATAGCATTATTTGCCTATTGCATATCAAACCAAGATGGTCTTCCTTTCTTCCAAATAAAGGTCACCTTTTCCCTCCCCTGTAGTATTGTAAGATTTTAAAGGTAGAAAGGTCCTTAGGTTGTGCAATTTGTTCAGTGTCACCCAGGCATATCTCAAGTTTATTGACACCCCAATCTAGGGTTCTTTACACCAGCATTGAACTTCCTACTCTTTCAACCTTATTTCTGACCCAGTTATTTGTTGAGATTGTAATTAGCAATTAATAGTGTCTACATCCATTAGTTAGGAAGCTCACTCTTGGTTTCTTAACTATAAATTGACAGTATAACAAAAGTGGCATCAAATTATAAGGGGCAACCTGTTAAATGGAGCTAGGGCTGGAATTAGGACTTGGAGTTTAACTTTTGTGTGTTGACATAATCAAATACTGCCTGTGCACTTCTGGTGGGCTACTGGTATGTATTGTCGTGGGACACAACAGCTGACTAGGGAATTGTTTTGCCCATATCCTACCCCTCTTCTCTCATCTTCTCTCATTACCATCAATCATCAAAGTAATATACACTTGGTGTAATACAGTAATACATCTACCACGCTCCCAAGCCCCCTTGCCCATTCTACCATTTCCCATATCCCCCCTTCCTATCTCACATATACTATTTTTCAGTAACTCACAGTATTTCTCATTTTTAGATCAACTTGGGGCTTCATGTTGCCTTATGTCAAGTATAGCTCATTCATGTGGATATGTAATATTGTATTTCTAGGCATAGATTAAATACACGCGTATAAATATAACTTGGTAAGCTTGAAATGTGCATGGAAGGCGTACATTTTGTATTACCACTTATGTTTATTGTAACCTAGAAACAAGTAGCCTTTCAGCAATGGAGTTCCCAGTTCCTGAGCCCAGCTCTCTCAGGGAACTGGGATACTAGAGGAAATCTTTGCTGGAAGTACCAAGAAAGCCTGTAGTCCAAATTTCCGATTCACTTTCTACTGATAAGAAATTAATTTGGGTTAAAAGTACCTCTCTGTAAGTGCAGATACCCCAAGGGAAGCGTTAGATATATCATTCACATTTTAACCATAAATAATTTTTAATCAGATAGTCTCATTACTATTTTCTTAACATCTTACTTTCTCTGCTTAAGTTCTGTGGTTTGATCTGGGGGTGGGGCACAAAGCATCAAAGCAGTAGCTTTTAAACCTTTTTGACTGGGACCCATGGTAAGAATTACGATTTATGTTGCAACTCAGAACACACATACATATATGTGTATATATGTATTTGAACCAATGCATATATACACATATATGTATTTGAAACTTGTTTCAGGAAACAATACTTGCCTTTACTGTTTTATTTTTTAGTACTGATTATGACTAAGTTGATTTCTTGACTTATTAATGAGTTACAACAGACAGTTTGAAAAATCCTGAGTTAGAGGCTGTTACTCTTTCAAGGAAAGAGTAAGCTTACGTGGACTACTACTCTGGAGTATTTCAAACAGCCAGAAGACTCTATTCAAGGGACGCGTGCATGTTTGTGTTGTGTGTGACACAGTCGCAAGGAGTCTGGCTGAAGGGTACTGAGGAGGAATTTTGCTATGAGCCCTGCTGCTGGCAAATGCTACTGGAAAACATCTCCCCTTCCACAGTTTGTGTCTCATCACTCCTTAATATAATTAATGACAATAAATTTAATAAAATGTTCCCACCGTGGGCAAAGCAGTATTCTTGACCCTGCAAGGGCAGGGGTAGTGGGAGCAGTAGGAGCAGGGGGAGTGCAGGAGCCAGGCACTCAAAGGTACTGTGGTCTGTGAGGGGGCACACTGTGGGCATGAGATAAGTGCACTCATAACCCCCAAGAACGGCAGAAACACAGGCACCCTAAGAGTACAAAGCATTATGAAATTGGCAGATGGGACACTTCATAAATAACGAACCTTGAAAGTTGAGTAGACTGAGATGGTAAGACTTAAGAATGGCATGAGCGTAAAAGCACTGAGGCAGGAGCATGTGGTGACATGCTCAAGGAATAGCAAGTCTCCAGTTCAGCTAAAGCAAGACTTAAATAATGAAGGGGTGGGAAACAAGGCTGGGACTGTATAGGTTGTGGAGTCTTGGAGGCCAAGGTGAGGAGTTTGTACTGGAGTGGATGATAAGGAACCATTGGAGACTTTTGAATGGGGAGTATTGTGTCTTGAGCTATATTTTGCAAGATAAAACAGCCGCAGGTGATTTGAAGCTGGCATACACAAGAGGTAGGGACACTAAGGAGAAGGGACAGTGATCTAGACAGGATGTTATAATGACTTGGAGGCAAGTTGGTTCACTGAGAGGGGAAAGTAGGGACCTCCCGGGGGATAGTCTAGCAATACCGACTCTTTTGAAAAAAGGTAGAATCTGCAAGCACTGTCACCCACATAGCCGCTCATGCCAGAAACCTAAGAACCAGACTTGTTGCCTCCCTTCCACTCACTCCCCACATCCCAGTCACCAAGCCGTATCGATACAACCTCCAAATTGTGTCTCAGATTCATCTACTTTTCTTCATCACCACAGCCACCACCCATCTGTCATCAGAACCACCGAGTAGCCTCCTGACTGGTCTCTAATTCTGTTCTTGCCCCCTCCAGTCCACTCTCCAAAAGCAGCCAGAGCGATCCGATCCTGTGCCTCTCCTGCTCAGAACCCTTCAGGGGCTTCCAGATGTGGCTGCTAAGCCCTTGCCTGCTGCTCCAGCCTCGTCCCATGCAAGCTCAGTACCTTTTAGCCACGTGGCCTTTCAGTTCCTCAGGAAAGGCATGAAGCCCTCCCTGCCTCAGGGCCTTTGCACATGCTGGCCCACTGCTTGGGGTGCTCTTCACTCCGTCACTTACGTGACAGACCCCTTTTCATCTCTCTGGTCTCAGTTCAAATTGTCACTTCCTCTGAGAGTTCTTCCCTCTCATTTTAAATTATGTCCCCTGTTACGCTTTCTCATAAGGACTGGAATTTCTTCCCAAGTACATTAATATAACAATTTGTAATCGTATATTTGTAGATGAGGGCAGAAACCATGAAAGTTTTGTCCTCCACAGTGTACCCAGAGTCACAGTACTTGGCTTATAGAAAAGGCTTGATAAATATTTGTTGTATAAGTCAATGTATGACTAAATGACTTGGCAACTGATTCACTGGAAGATAAAGAAGTTAAAAAAAAAAAAAAAGAGAGACTCCATTCTCCTCCCTGGGTAGGTAGAAAGATAATGGTGTCTTTCACAAATGCCAGAGGTCAAAAGGAGGGTCATGTATTGCTCAGTGCCAGGTAATGGTCTGGTTTGGGATTTATTTTAAGTTCCAGGGGCACTTCTGGATATCTTGGGAGTTATGGCGCCTAGTCTTGAGCTCAGGAAAGAAGCCGGGCTAAAGATACAATTTTAAGGAATGAGTATTGGTATCATAACTGAGTCAGAGAGCGAATGAAATGCCATAGAAAAGCTTAATGCAGAGAAGAGAATTTAATTCAGTTGATTATGTTTATGTTGCTACTCCTTGATAATAATAATAGCTGGCATTTATTAAGGATTTCTGTGTGCCAGACATTGTCCTAGATGCTCAACAGACAATTCCCCACCAAAACCCGCAAATTCCCCATAAGATAATTACAGTACTGTTGTGATGTCCCTTGTACAGATAGGAAAGTAGGGCCTACAAGGGTTAAGTAACTTACCTAAAGGCAAACTCAGTTCTGCCCTACTCCAGGGTTCCTGCTCTTTGCCATATTGGGATTGGGAGGAGCACATGAGGGTGGAAAGATAAATGTCCTTGGTGTCATTTTCTGTTTTCACTCTGCATGGTTAAACCAAGATGTAATCAGCATATGAGCTACCTCTCAGTGTCCAAAGCTAGAGCTGGCCAAATGGAGCAGATGGCTACCCCACTTAGTGTGAGTGTTCTCTAGTCTTGGCCATGACTGTGGCTTGGCTGTTGGACTGATCAAAAATTGCAGCTGGGGGTAAGAATTCATTCCTTAGAGGTTCAAAATTAGCATCACTAAAGTTAGCGACCTTTAAAATCAAAGGAGGTCCTACAGTTTAGTTCCCTTTGGACCAAAGTCAGGTCTGGCCCTTCAGGAAAAAATCCATTATTCAGTACAAAAAGCTTTCTTCGGGTAGCATGGAAATCACAATATAAAGAGACCAAAGCTAAGCTAGATGGAAATTAAACAGTATTAACTAAACAAATGGGACTTCTGACATAATACAAAGCAGGGTCCAAAAATTCTACTACTATAAGTGAATTGTCCTAAATGACTTTAAAGGCCCTTTCCAATTATAAAAGTCTAAGTATATTCTACAGTGTTTGTTTACTTTATTCTAATTTATAGCCACAAATTTCATCATAATCTAAAGCTTCCTGTTTGGGAATTTCTTTTTTGTTTTTCTGTAGAGACATGGTCTCACTCTGTTGTCCAGGCTGGTCTTGAACTCCTGGCCTCAAGCAATCCTCCCACCTCGGCCTCAAAATGCTGGGATTACAGGCATGAGCCAACATGCCCAAGGGATTTCTTTTAAATGTATTTTTCCAACTACTTTTTATCTGTACTCCAATAGCTTACATCACACAAAACTTCATGTTTTGAATTCCAATATAACTTTATTGTCAAACAGAATCATTTCTTTGCAGAGGCTTGTATAAATTAGGACCCATGGGGTTATGTGCACAAGCTGATTTACAAAAAAATTACATATCCACTGACATTAAAGTATATCTGGGCAGCCACGTGAACTCACTGAGGTATCCAGTCCAGCAGCCTTTTAAAAATGATATTTAGTCTTCAGAAAGAAAAAATAGCATTTCAGCTGGGCCTTAAATGGAATGGTAAGATTCCAGTCAGGTATAGATGAAGGGGAGAGCTTTCTACCTGTAAAGAAAAATGAACATACATGTGGAGATCAGGTTAAAGTGAGAAAAATCTGAGGAACAGCAAGTAGGCCTGAAGACCAAATACCATTTTTAAAAGGAATACTGCAGGCCAGGCTCGGTGGCTGATGCCTGTAATCCTAGCATTCTGGGAGGCTGAGGCGGGAGGATCCCTTGAGGTCAGGAGTTTGAGACCAGCCTGAGCAAAAGCGAGACCCTGTCTCTACTAAAAATAGAAAAAATTAGCTGAGCAACTAAAAATAGAAACAAAGGCCAGGCATGGTGGCTCACACCTGTAATCCTAGCACTCTGGGAGGCCAAGGTGGGAGGATCGCTCGAGGTCAGGAGTTCAAGATCAGCCTGAGCAAGAGCGAGACCCCCGTCTCCACTAAAAATAGAAAGAAATTAGCTGGACAACTAAAAACATATAGAGAAAAAATTAGCCAGGCATGATGGTGCATGCCTGTAGTCCCAGCTCCTTGGGAGGCTGAGGCAGGAGGATCGCTTGAGCCCAGGAATTTGAGGTTACTGTGAGCTAGGCTGATGCCATGGCACTCTAGCCAGGGCAACAGAGAGAGACTCTGTCTCAAAAAAAAAAAAAAAAAAAGGACTATTGCAACAAGTAGTCCTCTTTAGCTAGAACAAGAGCTGGATTCATAGAAGAGTAATAGAGAAAAACCTGATAGACCTTTCAGGTAGGTGGGAGTGGATGGCAGTAAGGTGTAACATGTGCATTGTCTTTAGAGACCTGCAGGCCTAGTTCAAGTTCTAGATCAAGTATGTACTAGCTGGTTCACCATAGACCAATTACCAAACTTCAGCCATCCATTTCTTCATGTTCCCAAAGACAAATTTTATTAAAAAAACAAGGTTAAGAGTTAAGCAATGTATCCGATAAATAACTTTTTGACTTATATTGAATTCATAACAAGCAGCAATAGTTTGAAATAATGCAAAATTTTTATGAATTTTTAAATAATACAATCATCAAAGAAATTTTCTATTTCTAGAGGACTGCATAGGCATACCCTTTGTGCAGTGGGTTCGTTCTCCTTTGCTCTGGAGAAGTTTGAGAACCATTGCTCATTGGGATGCTGTGAGGACTAAATGGGATAAACTGTGTAAACACTTGACCAAGCCTGACCCAAAATAGTTTTAAATAATTGTTCTTTCCCTTCCCTCTCAATAATACCCATCTCCTTTCCCAAGGCGACTCAAAGTGTGGCCTTGGGATGCATCTGCATCTCTTGGGAACCTGTTAGAAATGCAGATTCTTGGGTCTACCCCAGACCACTAAATAAGAAACTCTGACAGTGAGGCCCAGTAATGTGTATTCTAACAAGCCCTGCAGGTTGTACTTAATACCCTAGAGTTTGAGGGCCCCTGGTTTAGTGTATTTCTTCATGCATCTGTTTTCTGATACTGGATGTACTGACAGTACCTTAAACTTTTTGAAATGTCACTATATCCTATGATCTTTGGAATAAACAAAACTCTCAGATTCTTTATGGCTTAGTTTCTCCCATTTGGTGACACATCTTGTTATTCTTCAAATATTGTTACTGTCGAATCATATTATTAATATCATTATGTTCATTATCATAACTATCATTATTACATGCACCATCTGCTTCACACTTTTGATGAAAAGGATAGAAACAGAGGAATTGCATCAATCCCCTTGAGTAGTGTTCTCCTAATTGATCGCCTTACATTTCTTAACATAATTAATAAATCATGACTTGTAGCTTTAATAAAAATTGGGGGTGCCCTGGTTGCAGCTGGCAGGGAAAGCTGGGTTTCTTTTATTTTTTATTTTTTTTTTTGTTAGCATGAAACAAAGTTTATTGAGGAAGGACAAGACAGGTTTACAGAGTAGGAGTAAGATACGTTCGCCACAGAAGGGCGAGCAGGCCCCTCCATCATAACAAAAGGGCCAGAAAGCTGCTCTAATGTCAAAGTAAACTATCCTTCTCAAGCACAGAGTTTTTAAGGTAGGGTGTGTGTGTGCGCGCGCGCGTGCGTGTGTGTGTGTGTGTGTGTGTGTGTCCGACATTTTCCAAGCAGTTGCTGAAGTCAGGGACCAGGAGATTAGGGCCCACTTGGAGTTCTCTTGGTGAAACAATAATAGCTTGCTAGAGACCTTCAAAGCTTATCTATAATTTGTATAACCCAAAAGATATTGTATGCATCTTTATTTCTCCCTATTTTCAAAACAGGAAGGGGGTGTGGAGAGTAAGACACTAAAAAAAGGATAAGTAATTTCTAGATAAGAATTTCCTTTTAGCTCAAAATGGACTAATTTTTTTCATCTACGTTCTCACCTATTCAAGCAGAAGCTTTGAAGTTAAGACACATGAAGCTCTGGACACCTTAAATGAAGGATCCTGTATAAGCACCGTGTGTATGATAATTGTTAATCATAGAGGTTTCTGATAGAAATATCATTTCATTGTAACTGTGGGGACAGTGTGTCAGAGAGTGAGTAGAGACTATCAGATCCAGGTTTTGTTCTTGGCTCACATTAAGTCATCATGTAGACTATTTAAAATGCCTCACTCTAACCATAGGCTAAAGTTTAAATTAAAAATAAAAAGCTTTTGTCAATTAATTAAAGATGCTTTTTAGTACCAAGTATTCATGTTGCTATGGCATTTTCATAAGAAAACTATACATGCTCATATCTGCTACCTAAAATTATGTATAGTGAGATGGTAATTTTACAGGCAATTAAGAATTCACTATAAAAAATAGAAGATCTGTGTGCATATATTGTATGCAATTCTTATGAAGATTTTAGATCCCAAAAGTTTAAAGTTCTGATCTCTGTGTGTTTGTATATGCTCTAATGAGAAGTGGCACCCATGTAGATGTGGTACGTGGCTTATAGCTCTTGAGGTTTCCAGTTTCTGCTGTGATAGCAGAACTCTGATAGACTTGGACACTACTCTGGATTACTGTCCATAAATATCAAACTGCTGTGTACAAGCCAGCAAGCAGAGGCCAACTAGGACTGTGCCCTTTAAGGCTCCTACGGCATATCCCTTGAAGTTGGAGTAGAGACATACTGGGGACCTGCCCAAAAATATTGAACCATAAGAGCTACCAGAAATTCTCATTCTTTAGCTAAAGAATAATCTGATTCCACTTTTTAATTCTTCATTGATTATTGGTTTTCTGAAAGAATAGGAAATAAAAGCAAAACATAGGAACTCCTGGATAGCACACATTTATTTTTAAAACACAGACAACTTCCCAAGTATGCCCAGTGTCAGTTTAGGTTCGGTCTTACTGCGGAAGTGGCTGTAGGACGGTGCTTCTCAGCCTTTCCACTAAGGATGCTGAAAGCCTAACAGTAATCATGGGGACCCAGCTCATCATCTCACCAGAAGCTGCAGCTTTCTTCAAGTTTCGCCCCCTTATTTTATATCAAAATTTGTTGTATATTTTTATTATACTCTAAAATATCTTTTTTTTTATATTTTCCAAAATTCTCCCCAATCTTCAAGTAGTAATAATATTGAGTTGCTGGTGTAAAAAGACGCAGAGCACTTCCAGCTGGGATGGTCAGTGATAAATTGGATTTCATCAAAACTTAAAACTTTTGTCCATCAAAGGACACTATCAAGAAAATGAAAGGAGGCCGAGCGCGGTGGCTCACACCTGTAATCCTAGCTCTCTGGGAGGCCAACGCGGGCAGATTGTTTGAGCTCAGGAGTTCGAGACCAGCCTGAGCAAGAGCGAGACCCTGTCTCTACCAAAAACAGAAAGAAATTAATTGGACAACTTAAAATATATAGAAAAAATTAGCCAGGCATGATGGCACATGCCTGTAGTCCCAGCTACTTGGGAGGCTGAGGCAGTAGGATCGCTTGAGCCCAGGAGTTTGAGGTTGCTGTGAGCGAGGCTGACACCACGGCACTCTAGCCCAGGCAAATGAGTGGGACTCTGTCTCAAAAAAAAAAAAAAAAAAAAAGAAAGAAAATGAAAAGATAACCCACAAAATGGGAGAAAATATTTGTAAATCAGATATCTGGTAAGGGCCTAGTATTCAGATATATAGAGAACTCTTAGAACTCAGCAATAAAAAGACAAGCCAGTTTTAAAATAGGCAAAGGATAAGAACAGTCAGTTCTCTAAAGAAGACATAAACATAGCCAGTAAGGACATGGAAAGATGTTCAACATTATTAGTCATTAGGGAAAGGCAAATCAAAACCATGATGACATACTACTTCACACCAACTAGGATGGCAATAATCAATAATACAACAGGAACAAAAACAAGTATCAGTGAGGATATGGAGACTTTAGAACCCTCATGCTTTGCTGGTGGGAATGTAAAATGGTGCAGCCACTGTGGAAAACAGTTTGGCAGTTCCTCAAAAAGTTACCATATGACCCAGCAATTCCACTCCTGAGATATACCCAAGAGAATTGAAAGCATAAGTTCACACAAAAACTTGTACACAAATGTTCATAGCATTATTATAATAGCCAAAAACTGGAAACAACCCAATTGTCCACCAGCTGATGAATAAACAAGATGTTATACCCATTACAATGGAATTCAGCCGTAATAAGGAATGAAGTACTGATACATGCTGCAACAGGGATGAACCTTAAAAACATTACACTAAGTGAAACAATCCAGACACAAATGGCCACATATTGTATGATTCCATTTACAAGAAATACCCAGAATAAGCAAGCCCATGAAGATAGAAAATAGATTTTTGGTGGTCGCTAAAGGATAAAAGGAGGAGTGAATTGGCAGTGACTGCTATGAGGTACAGCGTTTCTTGTTGGGGTAATGGAAATGTTCTGGCATTAAATAGTGGAGGTGGTTGCATAACACTGTGAATATACTAAAATCCACTGAATTGTACACTTAAATAAAAAAGAAAGAGGGACTATGTAGGATCACTGGGGAAAAAAAATGCCTTGGGCTCACATAGGGATTGAATGCACAGTAAGATTGGTAAAACAAGGCCGGGCGCGGTGGCTCACGCCTGTAATCCTAGCACTCTGGGAGGCCGAGACAGGCAGATCGTTCTGAGCTCAGGAGTTCGAGACCAGCCTGAGCAAGAGCGAGACCCCGTCTCTACCAAAAATAGAAAGAAATTAACTGGACAGCTAAAGATATATAGAGAAAAAATTAGCCGGGTATGGTGGCGCATGCCTGTAGTCCCAGCTACTCGGGAGGCTGAGACAGTAGGATTGCTCAAGCCCAGGAGTTTGAGGTTGCTGTGAGCTAGGCTGATGCCACGGCACTCGCCCCAGGCAAGAGAGTGAGACTCTGTCTCAAAAAAAAAAAAAAAGATTGGTAAAACAGATTGTGAAGGGCCTGAGTGCCAAGCTAAGAAGTTGGTTTTCATCTTGTGGATAGTAGGAAGCCACTGGAGTATTTTGAGCAGGCAGTGGTATGTTCAAAGCAGTGTTACAGGAAGTTTAACTTGTGAAATGGGAAGGAAAAATACTAGCAGCCAGAAAAGTCAGGTTTAATTTAAGGATTTACACCCAAGGTTTCAGATCTTTATGACCCTGGGAGTGGAGGGGGTGTGTACACCTAGGTATGGAATATGTGGTCATCTTGGGTAGGCTGAGGCTCCAGTGTGAATACTGAAAACTAGAGAGGTAATACAACAGAGCAGTTTAAAAACAGATCCTGGACCCAGGCTGTCTGGGTTCAAATCTGCTGCCTACCGGCTCTATGATCTTAGGTAAGTCACTAACTCTCTGTGTTTCATCTTTCTCTTCTGCAAAATGGGGATACTTACCTCACAGAGTTGTGAGAATTCAGTGAGTTAATGTATGCAAGTGCTTACGATGTCTAGCTCCAAGAAAGGTCTCAGAGTGTTAGCCACCAACCAGTCTCAGACTCCAGTGCAGGCATGAGAGTCGCCCCGAGTTGTCTTCTTTGTTCTCTGCTCCTGATAGCACATGAAGTAACAATCATAAAGTGTTAAAAAAAACAAAGCAAATTTTTCCTTGTGAAAATGATCCTAAAAAGAAAACCCATATACTAATAATGAAGCGGAAGTGACAAAAATGATCATTCTTAGCCAGAAAACAGGTTTTGTATACGTTAACAAATACAATGTTGCCGGGCGCGGTGGCTCACGCCTGTAATCCTAGCACTCTGGGAGGCCGAGGCGGGCGGATCGTTTGAGCTCAGGAGTTCAAGACCAGCCTGAGCAAGAGCGAGACCCCGTCTCTACTAAAAAAAAAAGATAGAAAGAAATTATCTGGACAACTAAAAATATATAGAAAAAACTAGCCGGGCATGGTGGCGCATGCCTGTATTCCCAGCTACTTGGGAGGCTGAGGCAGGAGGATCGCTTGAGCCCAGGAGTTTGAGGTTGCTGTGAGCAAGGCTGGCACCATGGCACTTACTCTAGCCCGGGCAACAGAGTGAGACTCTGTCTCAGAAAAAAAAAAAAACAAATACAATGTTGAGTTTGACGTGGTTCTATTCTTTGACATGAACCATTCCCTCATACTTTTCTGCGTAGCACTGTTTCTTAGTGCGATGCCAAGGTATGGCCTCACTTCAGGAATTGAGAATCTGCGTTTTAATAAGCATCCCAGGTAATCCTCATGCATGCTGCAGTTTGAGAAACAGTAAATTGACTTATGAAAGAGCCAGTTGTATTTAGCATACTGTAGTAGGTTGGAAAAAATTGAAAACCAGTGAATACTAGAATGTATCCATTTCAATGAGACATGAAACAATAAGCTATTTTTGCTCAATTGAATTGAAAATTGGTTAAAAAAAAACCCTCCCTAAGCACTCAAATTAATAAATTCTGTGAGGAGAAAAAGAAGAGCTTTTTGCACTACATTGCCTATAAAATCTTGTTTTAAGTTTTTAAGTCTCATTATAATAACCAATTAAGATGGTTTTTATTCAGGCCAGTTTCGAGTTCTTAAGGTGACACATGGATCTTAACAAAATCCAATGTCTAACTTTTGTGCTTAGCCCATTTTTAAGGGTATATAAGAATGCATTGCATAAATAATAGTAGGAAAATATTTTTATGGGATTGAACCTTTCTTCTCTAATTTCTTTTGAAGGGATATGTAGAAAGGCAGTGAGAACCCACCAATTACACCTCTTCACTTTTGTAAGGACAATTAGGGGTGTTCTCACTGTTACCTTTTCTCCTGTTGGAATCTTAGCTGGATAAAAGAGTTTATTGTTTCATTTGCTGAAACACCTACTGAGAAAAAGAACTCTCACCTACCTTGTTTGTATTTACAGAGATTAGATTTGGCTGAAGACAAGAGAGAAATTATCATGACCAGCATTTGAGGGCGTTGGAGAGAGAGCAGCTAATTAGCCTCTTGGCTGTGTGGCAGGGCAACCCTAGTCCAGATCAGATTAGAACATGAGTGAAGAACCTTTTCTCCACTGAAAACCAGTCCATAAAGGGCAAGGTGGAGGGTACAGGTACCACACACTACTTGGACTTATTTGGGAGAGAACCATAAAGTGTACGATCCAATAAGCATAAAAAATGGTGATAAAACACTTCAAGTTTATACAAGGGCAAGAAAAGGAGGGAGCAATAATAAGAGCATGAGAGAAGCCAGGAAGCCAGGTAGGGGAGCTGGGGCTGGCTGCTCCCCTCCTCTCTCTGTGCCTCTGGTGGGCGGCAGTCTTCCCACGAGAGAATCAGCTGTGCCAGATGGCTGCCACGGTGCTTTCCCGTCTCGGGCACAGACAGTCTGAAATGCACTGCTGTCTGAAATACACAGCGCTGGCCCAGAAGCTGCGGCTTCCCTCAACTCCCCCAACCCCTGCCTCCCACCCCATGCTTTCCTGCGGCCCCAGCTCTGGCGGCTTTCTGTTCTTGCTGCTGCAGTCTCTTGTGATGAGCATTGGGTTTCAGCCACTGTAGGTGAAAGTGTTGATGAAAAAGGAAGATGCGTTCAATGCTACGTGATTCTCCCTAACCACACACACTGGGGTGGCAGCGCATCCCAAAGTCCAAACTCGCAGTCCTGCTATCCCCTCTGTTCAGAATTTGCCGCCGCTCTCGCTCTCCCTGCCTGGTGGTCGCAGTCCTGCTGGAGCCTGCTCAGCCTCAGTCCTCCAGGGCCTGCTGTGCCACTGATGGCCAAACACCCCTACCTCCTGCCCACCAAGGCCCCCCCACAGCTAATTTGGGAAATGTGCCTGTTATTGGGAAGAACTTGGATGAAGCCTGGTACCCACAGAATTCAGGGAGCAGCCGCAGAATTTTCAGGCATGTGCCTAGTTTTATTGTAGTGGTTATTGGTTATTTTTTTAAATAATCCAGGATTTGTGGGACCTGAAGCTTATACAATCTTGGGGACTTGCTTTAAGAAAAAGAATATTTTTGTAACACTTCCACAAGTTTTACAAAAATATATGACCATGTGAACATGTTGCTGGCTCCCACTCCACCCCCCAGAGCCTCAAAAGGGGGTTAAAACTGAAGCTTTATTATCTTCGTAGCAAACATGCTTCTTCCTGGGAGTACTGGGTACAATTTACAGACCTTTATTTTTGAAACTTTCTATAGGCTTCATTTAGTTAAATCAGTTGGAGATGGGCTAAAAGCCAAAACTTCCCACCCCTGGGCGGCTCAAATTTTTGAGCCTAAGGTTTTATAGCTTAAAACCAACTAAAAAAATACTCCATTTTTAAGAAGTTAGGTGTAAGCCGGGTCACGTGCCTATAGTCCCAGCCACTTGGGAGGCTGAGGCAGGAGGATCACTTGAGTCCAGGAGTTCGAGGTTGCAGGGAGCTATGATTGCACCACTGCACTCCAGTCTGAGTGACAGAGCAAGACATTGTCTCTTAAAAAAAAAAAAAGTTAGGTGTAGATATGCTTACATAAAATATTTGGCTGTACATACAGTAAATATTTTCCAAGGGGCCTAAAGGAAGTACATGTATCATGCTTATGACACTTTTGCAGATATTTTCACTTTTGATCTGCACACTAGGCCTACAGAATGGGTGGTCTTTGCCCTCTTTCACAGATGAAAAAATTAAAGTACAAAGAATGCAAGTAATTTGCTCGAGCTACAGAGCTGAATTTCTTAACTAGACCATCCTGATTCCAGAGCCCAGATAATCTGGCTAGAAGTTACCATCACTTGGTTTAGTAATTTACAAAGAATTAAAATGTGATAAAATGCCCTGAATAGAGGCACCTGGCGTGTCATTTTATCTTTGCTAGTAAAGGCATTTAGGTGTCTTAAAGTGCCTCAAAGTCAGTCTGAATACCTGTTGTTCCTGCTCTGCTAATATAAAAAAAGTGACAGTCAACAGCCTCTAAAGCTAAACATTCTTTCCATCTATAAATTTGAAAGAACAATTTTTAGGAAAAAAAACCTGACCTAAAGTAACAATAAGCATGTAACCATTTGGGCAAACTGTAGTAGTGTAGAAAAATACTGTAACCCAGATGTTCAGGATAACATTCTTGACATCTCTTTGCCATCTGATCAGACTTGAAGTACTCCTGAGGGCTGCCACTGAGGATGACGAACTTTTTCCTGGGCTCAGAAGCTAGTGAGAACCTGAGTGCCCAGTTCCTCTGTGTTGTATCATAATGTTTCAGCTTTGGCAGCAGGTTTCACCAGCCAGCCAGTGTATGTGTATGTATAACATCAGTCACTAGCACTACATTTAAGAAGCCTTGCTTACTAAGAGCACTTGGCTTAAATGGAGAAACTAAAGATTTTACTTTTGGTAGGGCTTTGGGGTGGTGCAGGTTTAGGTTGGTTGGGTTCAGTGCCTAAAAAACTAATATTTCTGAACCTCTCTAACCCTTTTTCTTTCTCACAAGTAACCACCACCCACTAGTTTACCTGTAAAATGATCTATTCTTCATGCCAGGACATTTTGACCACTTGTCCCAGTTTCCCTGAGTCCTCGATCACAGTTGTCAAAATGCTTGAGATGTTCAGCTGGAGGTAACTTTCAGAAATTAACTGCTATGTTCTTACCACATGGTGGGGTGAGGGGGTGGAGTGCCCAAGAATTAGATTAACAAAGAAGCAAAGGACAGCACCAATAGTTAGCATTACAATACAGTTTTTAAATGTTTTTAGGTAGGAAGAGAAGCAAACATAAAAATGGGTGTGCCTGTGTCTACAAATAGGTGCTGGAATATAGATTGTTAATCTAGAAGTCAAAGAATAATACAGCTGTAGCTTTAAAAGAGCACACAGCTAGTTATTAGTGATTCCCTCTCAGGTCACTGCCAAGTGCCAAGTTATGTGGCAAAACTATTAGAATGGAAATCAGGTGATAGGGATTTTAATTTGAACTCAGCTCTGGGCATGCCGGTTATCCCCTGCGGGCCTCCATTTCTTATCTATCTAACGAATGGTTTGGAATAGGTTTCTAAAGTTTCCTCAGTTCTAAGAATCTGTTTATTCATGAGTAACCATTGAGCATATGACTCAGCCCAAGGAGGGCGGGATTATTGGAGGGTGGGAAGCGTGTTGGCACCCTGCCCTTACTAGCAACAAGGCTTTAATCTTGTGAACAGAAAGGACCAGTACTGAGCAAATTCCAAAGGTGAGCTACATCCCCTTGTAAATGTCCTGGATTTACAAGTGCTTTTCCAGCTGACAGAGCAGATCAGTAATGAGGTTTTAGGCAGTGAGGGCCTGATCACTTAAGTCTGCGGTCCCCAATCCCACCCCCCAACCAAGGGCCTCACAGCAGGAGGTGAGCAGTGGGCCAGTGAGGGAAGCTCCATTTGTATTTACAGCCCTACCCATCCCTTGTATAACAATATAAGCTCCTGCCTTGTGTTAGACCAGCCCAGTGGCGGCATTAGATTCTCATAGGAGCGCAAACCCTACTGTAAACTGGGCATGCGTGGGATCTAGGTTGCTGCACACTCCTTGTGAAAATCTAATGCCTGATGATCTGAGGTGGAGCTCAGGCAGTGATGCTAGCGCTGGGGAGCGGCTGCAAATACAGATTACCATTAGCAGAGGGGTTCGATTGCACAGAGACCGTAATAAATCAATTGCTTGCAGACTCATATCAAAACCCTATCAGTGAGTGGCAAGTGACAATTAAGCTGCATCTGGTGGCAGGCTTTATAGTGGCAAGTGAGCATCTTACTTCAGTTGTGCAGCTGCATCTGGTGGCAGGCTTTAAGTCAGAATCCGACACTTATTTTAGTCTGCGTGTGGCCTGCCCAGTATTTTATTTACCACTTCTGTCCGCGCGTCTTTCCTGCACTGCGCACTTGTCTCAGTTACAGTTCTGGTAAGCCCACAAGCTAACCCTAGCGAAAATGAGTAAAAAACAAACGTCACTGGAGGGCTTCTTTGCAAAGGGAGAAAGATCCAATGACGAGACAGCGGAAGACTCTAAGACTGCCAATGAAATGAAAGCTGCATTTAAAAGAAAATACCAAGACTTCTACTTAAATTACAGGTTCATTACAACAAGTGATTCACATTCTCCAAGCCCACTTTGTATAATGTGTGGCGACTGGCTATCCAACAAAGCCATGAAACCTTCAAAGCTGCTTCACCACATGGAGAAGACCAAGCGCCCTGCATTAAATGACAAGGCTTTGGAGTTTTTCAAAAGAAAAAAACATGAACACGAAGAACAGAAGCAATTATTGAAGGCCACCACTTCATCAAATGTGTCTGCGCTGAGAGCATCATTCTTAGTGGCTACCCGCATTGCTGAAGCTAAGAAGCCCTTTGCTACTGGTGAAGAGTTGATCCTGCCTGCTGCTGAGGACATTTGCCGTGAACTTGCAGGAGAAGCTGCAGTTCAAAAGGTGGCACCTGTTCCTCTTTCAGCTAGCACCGTAACTAGACGAATTGATGAAATGGCAGAGAATACTGAGGCACAATTGTTAGGATTAATGAGTCACCTTGGTACCCAATCCAGGTTACAAGTCTACTGATGTTGACAAGGCAACAATGCTTGTCTTTGTGCAAGGTATTTTTCAGGAGGACGTGCATGAGGATATGTTATGTGCACTTTTGTTTCCAACCAACACCACAGCTGCAGAACTTGCAAGTCTTTGAGTGATTACATATCAGGAAACTGAATCGGTCATTTTGTGTCAGTGTGTGCACGGACAGAGCGGCTGCCGTGACTGGACGGCTTTCTGGTTTCACTACTAGGGTCAAGGAGGTCGCTTCTGAATGTGAGTCTACACACTATGTCATCCATAGAGAAATGCTGGCTAGCCGGAAAATGTCACCTAAACGAAGCAATGCTTCACAGGATGTGATTAAAATTATCAACCACGTTAAAGTACATGCCCTTAACTCACGTCTACTTGTGCAGCTCTGTGAGGAGATGGACACAGAGCACACACGTCTTCTCTTACACACAGAAGTGAGATGGCTTTCCAAAGGTAGATCACTGGCCAGAGTTTTTGAGTTACAATAGCCGCTCCAGAGATTTCTTTTAGAAAAACAGTCACCACTGGCAGCACATTTCAGTGACACAGAATGGGTCACAAAACTTGCTTACTTGTGTGACATATTCAGCCTGCTCAATGAATTCAATCTGTTACTTCAGGGGAGAATGACAACTGTGTTCAAGTTGGCAGATAAAGTGGCTGCATCCAAAGCCAAACTGGAATTATGGGGGCAACAAGGGAACAACAGGATTTTTGACAGTTTTCAAACATTAGCAGAGATTTTGAAAAAGACTGAGCTGGGGGCCTTCTTTCTCCGAGCTGGTACATGATCACCCATCTCAGCTTTCAAAAGAGTTTGAGCATTGCTTCCCTACCACAAAGGACCCCCAAACTGGCAAGGAATGGATCTGTGACCCATCTGTGAATAAGCCAGGTGAATCGACTTTGTCCATGCTAGAAGTGAATCAACTTCTTGAGATCACAAATGACGGTGGCCTTAAAAGTATGTTTGAGACAACTTCTAATCTCCATATGTTCTGGTTAAAGTCAAGGCGGAATATCCTGAGATTGCCACAAAAGCACTGAAAAGCCTGCTTCCATTTCCAACATCCTATCTTTGTGAAGCAGGGTTTTCTGCAGTGACAGCAACCAAAACAAGATTACAGAGTAGACTGGACATAAGCAACACACTTCAGGTGTCACTGTCTCCCATCACCCCCAGATGGGACCATCTAGCTGCAGGAAAACAAGCTCAGGGCTCCCACTGATTCTGCGTTATGATGAGTTGTATAATTATCTCATTATATATTACAATGTAATAATAATAGAAATAAAGTGCACAATAAATGTAATGTGCTTGAATCATCCCAAAACCATCCCCCCACACCCCCACCCCTGGTCCACGGGAAAATTGTCTTCCATAAAACCAGTCCCTGGTGCCAAAAAGGTTGGGGACTGCAGCTGACTTAAATAGACTGGGTCACTGGCCGGGCGCGGTGGCTCACGCCTGTAATCCTAGCACTCTGGGAGGCCGAGGCGGGCAGATCGTTCTGAGCTCAGGAGTTCAAGACCAGCCTGAGCAAGAGCGAGACCCTGTCTCTACCAAAAATAGAAAGAAATTAATTGGACAGCTAAAAATATATAGAGAAAAAGTTAGCCGGGCATCGTGGCGCATGCCTGTAGTCGCAGCTACTCAGGAGGCTGAGACACTAGGATTGCTTGAGCCCAGGAGTTTGAGATTGCTGTAAGCTAGGCTGACGCCACAGCACTCGCCCCAGCCAAGAGAGTGAGACTCTGTCTCAAAAAAAAAAAAAAAAATAGACTGGGTCACCCAGGGTTTAGCTCTCCTTCCTATGTTTACATGTCTTCCTTTTCCCTGTAAGTTCTCTAGCACAAGGCAATTTCCATTCTGTTGAAACAATAGAAAAAAAAAAGTTGAGTGACAAGTCTTCAAAGTAGAAATAACGATAAAATTATCATACGAAAATATTTTTGGGAAAAAAACTACAAGTAAGCTGTTTTCAAGACCAGTCCCTTTTTATATTCTAGTCTGTGATTCTTGGGGGAAATCTATCTGAAATTTGATTAGAAGAGCAGACCGCTATTTGATAGACTTTGAATGTGGCCATCTGATACTGTCCAAAGCAAATTTCCCATTGTACTTGCTTGGTTGGTTCCCCAGGGACAGGCTGTGTTCTCCCTCAAGCCACAGCCTCATTCTGCTTCGCCCACATTGGGGTTCAGAAGAGGAAAGTTCTTCTCACAATTCCTCACCTGCCTGCTATGTTTTTATACCAATCTCCTTGCCTTTTCCTCCAATCTCAGGGGAATAGCCAGATTTTTTCCCCCTTCTTAATAATCCCTTTTTTCTACAGCTCAGATACTATCCTCATCCATCATGCTACTGCTATTTCGGAGTCACTAATGACTTTATTATGAAATATCCATGTTTCCCTTTTCCTTACTCCTTCGACTTTGTAATGTTGGGTGTTACTAAGCTCTTTTCCTACCTGAAATATTATTCTTCCTTTCTCACATATGTACTATCCTGATTAACCTCCTTGTTTTTCTGTCTTATCTTGGTTTCTTTTGCTTCCACTCCCTTAAATACAGGCATTTTCCCAGACTCAGCCCTTGGTGGGCCCTTCCTTCATGGTCTGTCCGTGTGAGAGTTTATCTTTTTTCCTGGCTTCAACTATCATCACCAGCAACACCACCACCAGAGCCAATTCTCTCCAATCTTTTTGTCCCTGTCAGTGGCAGCCTCCCAACCACTGAGCCATGGAACCTTGAGGTCAGTAAGTGCTGGGGTCACAGGCGTGAGCCGCCGCTTCCAGCCCTGTCTATCCGTCTTAGAAGCAAAATTCAGAAATAAGATGGTTGTCATGGCACAGAAGTATTAACGTGTTCACTTAAATTAAAAAATGAAATTAGACCTTTTTTAACAGAAAGTAAGCCTGATCCAGCTATTTGGTTTGCCGTTTGGATTGCATGGCAGACATTTTCCCTATGTACTTAAAGCATGTCTTCCATAGGCATTAAAAACGCACACACATCACTTGCTGTTGTTTAAACATGTAAATTTTAGATGGCAACTTTAAAGAGGAGGACATAACAGTTTTTCAAAATTCTTTTAGGGACTAAAGCAGCAAAAATTTTTGAAGACCGTTACATTAGTGGCTTAATCATCTTTGATTTGTCCTTTTCCTTCTTCTCGCACATCCAGCCAATTCTATTGATTTTTTTTTTTAACTTTTCTTTTTTCTTTTTTTAATTTAATTTTTTTTCCCGGAGCCATGTTCAAGAAGCCTTGAGCAAGCGGACTATTTTTTTTTTCCCCCTGTTATAGCAATTTCAGACTCTACCTGGTTTTCCAAACCTTCCTGTCCATTTTTGTTGCGCTATTTTCCCCTCTTGTACTTAGCCTGGTCTCTTGGAGCGAGTGTTCCATGCTCCTTCTCACCTCTGTGTCTACTGTGTCATTATCCTCCCTTGGCACCCTTTATCTCCTTTCTGTTCAAATCCTCCTCCCCCAGACTACTCTGGTCAGGAATGGTTTCTCTTTTCTCTAACCTCTGCAGCCCTTACTGTTCCATATGATTAGATCAGCACTTAGAGTGTCGGCCTTTGATTTTGCTCCTTAACAATAGAAAGCACCTATTACATTCTACCATATTCCTCTCAATGTCTAATGCACTGCTAACTACATAATGGGTGCTTAATATTTTATTGACTACCTAGAGTACAGAGCATTCGTTCACTCATTCTTTCATCCATCAACAAATACTTTTTGAGAACTTTTTTGTACCAAGAACTGTACTAGGCACTGGTGTACAGGAAGGACCAAAATAGACAACGATCTCTGCTTTCAAAAATTGATCAATAAGGCCGGGTTTGGTGGCACATGCTTATTATCCTAGCACTATGGGAAGTCAAGGCAGGAGGATCGCTTGAGCTCAGGAGTTTGAGACCAGCCTGAACAACAGCGAGACCCCATCTCTACTAAAACTAGAAAAAAATTAGCCAGTAAACTAAAAATAGAAAAAAATTAGCTGGACACATTGGTGTGTGCCTGTAGTCCCAGCTACTGGGGAGGCTGAGGCAGGAGGATCGCTTGAGCCCAGGAGTTTGAGGTTGCTGTGATCTGTGATGACACCACTGCAGTCTAGCCTGGGTGACAGAACAAGACTCTGTCTCCAATAAATAAATAAATAAATAAATAAATAAATAACCCTAAGGTAGATATTCATTTTACTACTGAAACTGCGGACCAAAAAAGTTGACTAATCAACCAGCTTGAAGTGACAGTTAGTAAGTAGCAGAGCTAGGATTCAAACTGAGCTCTGCCTTAACTGCAAAGTCTCCTATCCATCCAGTGCCATAATTTAATAGTATATTACCACTGGGCATGGTGGCACATGCCTGTAGTCCCAGCTACTTGGGAGGCTGAGACAAGAGGATTGCTTGAGCCCAGGAGTTTGAGGCTACAGTGAGCTATGATACCACTGCACTCCAGGCGGGGAGACAGCAAGAACTTCTCTCTCTTAAAAAAAAAAATAAAGGCCAGGCGCGGTGGCTCACACCTGTAATCCTAGCTCTCTGGGAGGCCGAGGCGGGAGGATCGTTTGAGCTCAGGAGTTTGAGACTAACCTGAGCAAGAGCGAGACCCCGTCTCTATTAAAAATAGAAAGAAATTAATTGGACAACTAAAAATATATAGAAAAAATTAGCCGGGCATGGTGGCGCATGTCTGTAGTCCCAGCTACTTGGGAGACTGAGGCAGAAGGATCACTTGAGCCCAGGAGTTTGAGGTTGCTGTGAGCTAGGATGACGCCACAGCACTCTAGCCCGGGCAACACAGTGAGACTCTGTCTCAAAAAAAAAAAAAAGCATATTACAATTTAGATAGAGTGCTGTTGGCAAGCTGCAATCAGTAGCTTATAAAATAAATATGCTATGAATCTTGTTTAGCATTGCAGATAGAGTTGAAATCCCTTAGTCATTTGATTGTCATACAGTATGAAGATTAGATTTAGAACCTCTGATATTCATTTGCCCCAGAATTTCTCAGATAAGGCCTGCTTTATTGCCCTCTTTCTGCGAGTGTGTATATATAAATTTAGTGAATACTTACGATATTTTAGGTACTGTGCTAACTACTTATATGTATTATTTTCTTCAGTCCTTAAAACAACTCACTGAGGCAGGTACTATTAATATCCTCATTTTATGTATGAAGGAAATTGGTGCTCAAGATCAAATAGCTATTAAGTGTCAATAACTGATGTCAATCAAAAAATGTAGTATAGTATGCTATGGGAGATCCAAAGACCTAGGAGGCCTTTAGGAAAAGGTATTGTGAACATATGAAAATTTTAGTACCAAACAAAAATGTAAGGAATGGCATATAGTATAATAGCATATAGTGATTTGCCAAATGAGACTCTTAGTCCTAACTGCCATGTACTTAAGTCATCACTCAACAGCCACGAGTTCATTGTGGCCTGAAGTAGTTTTAGAGGAGACACTGGAACTGGGCGTGAAGAATGGATATGATGTCACTTGGTCGAGGCATGGCTGGAGAAGATATTCTACACAAAAGAACTGGCATCAAATAAGGAGTAGAAACAAAAGACATAAGGCATGTTTGGGCAAAAGCAAGCAGAGCAGTTTTAACTAAAGCAGAGAAATGAAAGCTTTAACTAGAAATATAGTTTAGAAGCTAGATTTTGAATCTTAGGCCTAGGAATTGGGATGCCACTTAGTCACCTGGGAGCCATTGATGGTTCCTGAGCAGGAGTTGAAGGAAGATTACCCTGGTGTAGGTTTGCTGGGAGGATGTAGCTGCAGGGGGAGAGCAGGTAGGAGGAGGTGAGATCCTCGAGGGTCTTTACTGCAAATTAGCACAGAAAAAAGGGGGTGGTGATGGTGATGGTGAGAGACATTAGAAAGGAGGAATCAACAGGCTTTGATGAGTAGGTACAGGAAAGCAAGGAAAGGGAAGAGGGTCAAAGGCAACTTCAAGTTTTTTAATGTTGCTGTGTGACCTGGAGAATGGTAACACCATTAATAAACAACAAAAAAAAAGAAGGTCAGAGAAGGCCGATTTAGGGAGAAAGTTATGCTTTAGTTATACAGAGTGTACTGTAGGTCATCATCCTTCATCTGCTAATAAGTTTCTGAAGGACCTCCTTTAAACAACCAATCAAAAGAAAGAAACAGGGCCAGGCACGGTGGCTCATGCCTGTAATCCTAGCACTCTGGGAGACCACGGCAGGAGGATTGCTTGAGGTCAGGAGTTCAAGACCAGCCCAAACAAGAGCGAGACCCCGTCTCTACTGAAAATAGAAAAAAATCAGCTAGGCGTGGTGTGCACCTGTAGTCCCAGCTACTTGGGAGGCTAAGGCAGGAGGATCGCTTGAGCCCAGGAGTTTGAGGTTGCAGTGAGCCAGGCTGACGCCACGGCACTCTAGCCTGGACAGCAGGGCAAGACTCTATGTCAAAAAAAAAAATGGGAAGAAACAGTTACAGTACTGCCAGACAAGTTCTTAAAAACTCCTGGGCCAGCTTTACAAAACCCCTGTTTGGGAACTGGACATGATGGTGCATATCGGTAGTCCCAGCTAGTCCCAGCTACTCAGGGGGCTGAGGTGGGAAGATCACTTGAGCCCAGGAGTTCTAGGCTGCAGTGAGCTGGTGACAGAGTAAGGCCCCGTATTTAAAAAATTTTTTTTTAATTTAAAGACCCTGTTTGGTGCTATTAAAGAAAAGACAGCAACCCCCAATCCTCAAGCTGAGAATTTTATCCTCAGGACTGAGTGCTGCTAGCTGCATATCAGAATCGCTTGTGGCACCTTTTAAAGTAGGTCCCTTTCCCACTCAGACCCACTGAATCGGACTCTGACAAGTGGGCAGGTGAGTGGGGGATGCTTTGCTTGTTTTTCATAGAACTGTAGCCACTATATTAAGCACTGGCTCCCGCGGAAAAGCATTAAGACTCAGAAACAGCTTGTAGGACAACACCCTCCCTAAAAACAGCACATCCCCGAAGGGGTAGCTGGGCAGCCAGGCTCCAAGCCCGCTGAGCTGAGCGGCAGCCAAGAGCAAGGTTTGGTGTTTATATACTCAAAATCAGCCCGGTTGTCACAGCAACTCACCCCAGCACAGTTCCTCCTTCCGCACTGCAGCTTCCTTCCAGGCTTTGCTGTTCTCTGTCATGATCTTAACGTTCTGGTGACCTGGCCTGCTGCATCCTCTTTGTTTTCTTCCAGTTCCTCCATCTCCTTCTCATCCGTTTCCTGGTGTGCGATACTTTACCTGCTCGGAACTCAACAGCCTCCCCTCCCCCAAAATACACCTGAAAACAGGACATAGCAAAAAGGGCCTCTGGGCCGGGCACTCAGGGAAGCCAAAGCCAGAGGATTGCTTGAGCTCAGGAGTTCGAGACCAGCCTTAGCAAGAGCAAGACCTGTCTCTACTAAAAATAGAAAAAATTAGCCAGGCCTGGTGACACATGCCTATAGTCCCAGCTACTCGGGAGGCTGAGGCAGGAGGATCGCTTGAGCCCAGGAGTTTGAGGTTGCTGTGAGCTAGGCTGACGCCACGGCACTCTAGCCTGGGCAACAGAGCGAGACTCTGTCTTTAAAAAGGTGGGGGGGGGGGGGGCGGCCTTTGAGTGGCCAGAATGGGGGTTACCAGGCCTGTGTACTAAGTCCACGAGGAAAGCACCCAAGCTCCTTGCTTTTGTTTTATATGTGTTTTTTTTGTACCTTTAAAACAAAGTATGGTTTCTAAGGCCTGCAGTAAGTTGGGAGTAGGGAAAGGAACTATTCTTGGCAGGCACTCTGAAAGCTCAAGAAGTGACTATTGATCCCAGAATAGCAAGGAAGGGGGCAGACAAGCTGTAAGAAATGGACCAGCATGGGCAATACGGTGAGAGCCCGTCTCAAAAGAAATAACACTGGATGGCACCAGGCACAAGTAACCCTCTTCTTACCTTCCTCCCCTCTAGGGTACCCCTTTGCTTTGTTTTATCGGCATTACCTTTTCTACAAGGACAGCTACCTCATCCACCTCTTCCACACCTTTACAGGCCTCTCAATTGCTTATTTTAACTTTGGTGAGTAAACTGAGCTAGCAGTGGCTCTGTGATTAGAGGGACCTGGAGAAGAACAGACTTGAACAAAATTTCCTTGAGAGCATTTGATGGAGGGAGAAGTTATAACGCTCTGCTTGCAGAGAGGGTTGTGTGGACTGGTACACAGCTTAACTTTCCCTTTACATCCCTCTGTCAGATAAAAACATTTTGAGGGTAGTTCCCTTTGCGAGACCCCGTCAGCAGAGAAGCACCAGTTCCTCTCTGCTGTGGCTGTAACTGAAGGCCCAGCCCAGGCAGTCCCCGCTCAGAATCATGCCTCAGTTCACTCAGAAATACAGTAACATCCTAACAATCCCTTATGTTTGTACAACTAATTTCCATCCCCTCCTCCAAAACATGAGGTTATTCTGAAAAAAGATCCTAATACCAAAGTTTTTTCTTTATATATTCTTTTTATGGTTGGAAGTCTCAGGAAGGGTGGGAGGGTGAAAAACCAGGCTCAATTCTGCTCTCCTCCACATCCAGGAACCCAGCTCTACCACTCCCTGCTGTGTGTTGTACTTCAGTTCCTCATCCTGCGACTAATGGGCCGCACCATCACTGCCGTCCTCACCACCTTTTGCTTCCAGATGGTAAACATCTTTCCCTCGGCAGCTCAGGTTGCAGCTGACAGCAGTTCAGGGGCCGGCGTAGGCAAGGGCCTGTGCTGGAGAGAAAGCAGTGAACTAGGAGACCTCACTTCTTACCCCTTCTCCCAGCATTTCCCAGTGCGACTCTGGGCAGGTCACTCATCACAGGCCCCAGGTGTTTCATCTGCAGATTCTAACAGTAACTCCTGACCTGCCTCAAGGAAGGGGTGCCAGCTAATCCTCTGCACAAGACTGTGCCGTTAAGCCTCTTTGATTCTCACCAGGATTAGCCCAGCTGTCCATGAGGGGGGTCACTTAGAAGCAAGACAGAAAACCAACTCAGAATGAGCTAAAGAAACTAAGCGTCTAAATTCTCATCTGTTTAGCTGAGAAGCCTTGAGCAACACTCTTCCCATTAGAGGTTCAGCATCTCCATTTGTGGGAATTTCTTAAGGCTTTTAATGATGGGACCAGGAGAAAGGGAAAATGAAAGAATACACTGGATTTCAGAGCAGGGAGAAAATAAATGGCAGAATAGATGGTAGAATAAATACCGCCCCCTCTCCTAGGCCTACCTTCTTGCTGGATATTATTACACAGCCACGGGCAACTACGATATCAAGTGGACGATGCCACATTGTGTTCTGACTTTGAAGCTGATTGGTGAGTGGTGGTCACTGCCCTCCTCCTTTTCATCTAGGCCCCTCCCCACCCCTCACAAACTTGCGCAGTGCTCCGCATACACTCCTGGCTGCACTCAGTCCGTGGGCCACGTGCTCAGCATGTCCGCTCCCTCCACTCTACCCAGCCCTTCTCTCTCTGCTCAGGTTTGGCTGTTGACTACTTTGACGGAGGGAAAGTTCAGGTAAGTACCCATTCCTCTGCAGAGAGCTTAAGGATTTAACCAGAGGGAAGGAAAAGGCTGTTGTTACCAAGAGACTGGACCCGAATATCAGGGCAGAGCCTCATTCCCCAGCCTGTGCGATCTCCATTTCAGACAGCACTGAGCAAGGATCAACAAACCTAATTAGCCCAGGATCCAGCTCTTGCACAAAGTCCAGAGATCAATGCCAGCGAGGCATTTGCTAAGGCAGTAACAGCCAGCTATTACTAAGCTACCCCCACACAGACTCATTTCCACAAGAAACAACTATTTTTCACCCCCCAAAGAAAAGGCTATTTTAAGAACCCCAGTCAATGGGGCACAAGGGTGGGGAACACTCAAACTGGCTCCTGGGGGGAGATTCGAGGCCATCCTGAACCATTCATTCTCTTCTCGGCATAGAATTCCTTGTCCTCTGAGCAACAGAAATATGCCATACGGGGTGTCCCTTCCCTGCTGGAAGTTGCTGGCTTCTCCTACTTCTATGGGGCCTTCTTGGTAGGGCCCCAGTTCTCAATGAACCACTACATGAAGCTGGTGCAGGGACAGCTGACTGACATACCAGGAAAAATACCGAACAGGTAATTGCCCCTCTTGGTCAAGACCCCCATGTAGGTGTCTCACCCAGTGGTCACTCTGAAGTGACTTTCCTGAAGGCCAGCCCTGGCTGCATTCTCCAGCATGGTCCTGGCACAGAGACCTATGTCACACGGGCCCTGGACTGTTGTGACGGGCACCCTACTTGCTCACTGCTGGGAGTGGGCCCTGCACAGCTTGGTTTACTTCCAGCCAGCCATGCTGACCCTGTAGCGCAAACATAAAAATGCACTTTCGTGCCCAAAACAGTCACATCCCTGCCTTTAAAGCCCTTTTTCTCACTTAAAAAAATTTTTCTTGTTAAATATATATAAATATATATCAGTAGAACATTTAAAAGTTGCCAGAAGAATTCCTTCACTGTGAACTTGTCCAGCTGTGTCTCGACATCAATTCAACCAAGATAGCAAGAAGCAGATTCAAATTAGTTATTATTATCTTATCTCCGGTGGGTTTTCAGTCCCAGTGGAGACTGAGAACCTGGTGACACCTCAAGATCAGCAGCAGCCCTGCGGGGAAAACACGAGACTCATCCACATGCTCCCTTGCTGCCCTGACCTTCCCACAGCTCCCAGGGGCTTGCAGGCCCCGTTCCACATAGACGTGAAGTCTTCCCCTGACACAGTGTAGACTCTGGGCAGCAGAGCTCCTCATCCCATTCCAGGCGGATAACCACACCCCGAAACACTCCTTTCCGTAGCTGGAGGTCAGAGGGTGACAGGAATGGACTCTGCCCTCTGTGACCCCACTTGTTCCTTTCCAGCACCCTACCTGCTCTCAAGCGCCTGAGTCTGGGCCTTGTCTACCTGGTGGTCTACACTCTGCTTAGCCCGCACATCACAGAAGACTATCTCCTCACTGAAGACTATGAAGTGAGTGGTCACTAAAGCAGCAGTAGTCTGACTGCACCAGAGCTAGAAAGCGCACAGGCAAGGATCCCTGTAGATAGCAGAGAAGTAGGTAATGCCATCTACAAATGCGTGTTGGTTTTGCTCTAGATCTGTGAGAGTTGGTGTCAATGCCAGCCGGGCCGGGCCACGCTCGTCAGCCAGCACTGAACGACCTTCGTGGGCACAGGGCTGTGCCAGGTGCACTGTTAGCACCCCTTACCTTCCCCAGGAGCAGCTCTTAGCTCGCTTTATTACATCCAGATGGTCCGCGGAGCACCGCAGCTTCCCATTCTCCAGCTCGTTTTCTTCTCCCAACTGGTAGATTGGGGGCTTCTAGGGAATTCAGAAACCAAGGGAAGGGGAAGTGCTGGCCTTTGCTCCTGCCCAGCTGAAAGGCCTGAAACAGTTCCGTAACCATCCTGGGTAGGTTTCTCTGCTTAAATTAACATCACACGTGGGTATGTCAAGGCCCTCTGCGTAGCGTTTCAAATGCTCAGTGCTTTGGGAATGAAGGCCGATGGTAGAAGAGTTAAGGACAGTGCTGTCCCAGGGTCTCCCAGGAAAAGACGGTGAACGGGTGTTCACTGGGCCCCCTGCTTATTCCCCCCAGCCTCTGTGAAGGCAGTCAGGCCAGATTGTCAGGGGACATCTGGCAGCAGGACTTACAGGTACGAAGTAGCCAGCCACACGTGTGAAAAGGGAGAGTGCTGCGGGAAGCCGCCTTGCTGTGCAACGTCCCTGACGCACGTGTGCTCTTTCTTTCAAGAACCGCGCTTTCTGGTTCCGCTGCATGTACGTGCTGGTCTGGGGCAAGTTTGTGCTGTACAAATACGTCACCTGTTGGCTGGTTACAGTAAGTAGAAGAGATGAAACAGAGTCCTGTTTAGACACACCGTAGGTGCCCGTGGCGGGGGGAGGGTGGCAGGAACCCTAATGAGCTGTTCTCTCCGTCAGGAAGGAGTGTGCATTTTGACAGGGCTGGGCTTCAATGGCTTTGAAGGGGGCAAGGCAAAGTGGGACGCCTGTGCCAACATGAAGGTGTGGCTCTTTGAAACAACCCCCCGCTTCACTGGCACCATCGCCTCTTTCAACATCAACACCAATGCCTGGGTGTCCCGGTAAGCCACTGGAGGGGAGGCCTGGGCCCTGGACCTTCCACTGCTTTCCCAGATGAGGGGGGCAGGGATGTATCGTGTCACCTCCATCAATCTCTCCCACATGGGTAGAACCTGCAGTCGTTCTCACATACAGAGTTTTGTCCCCACCTCTACCCGAAAAAACTGTTCCTGTCGTATTAGGAAAACAAAAGGAAAATATAAAAGTGCCTTGATGCTGGGCATGGATGCACACACTTGGAGTCCCAGCTACTCCAGAGGCTGAGGTGGGAGGACGGTGTGAGCCTAGGAATTCGAGGCCAGCCTAGGCAACATGGGGAAACCCATCTCAAAAAAATAAAAAAGTGCTTCGAGTCTTGGGTGTTAATCCCAGTTTTGCCACTGGTTTTATGTCCTCCATCGCCCTGTTTATAAACATCTTGGTTTACTCACTTGTGCCCACCTTTAGAGCGTGAACAGCACAAGTAGGAAACAGTCTGCCCGCTTCACCACTGACCTTCAGCGTCAGGCACTTAGTAGGCACTTGGTCATTACCTGCTGAACCAAGTGGCTTGGCCACGGTCACCAGCTACACCTCGGGTCTGTTTTCTGTTTCTAAACCAAGACTGCCTTCCATCTCTAAAACTAATCAATTAGTGCTGCCTTCCACACCCCTGGGGGCTCCAAGTAGAAGCCAGCTACCATCCATTCCTCAGGGCATGAGAACCACACGCAAGACGGTGGCATAGTGGGCGCCAAGCACTAGTCCATCAGAGGTTCATTCTTACTCACCCTTTTCTCTAGTTACTTCTACAAACGTCTCAAGTTCCTTGGAAATAAAGAACTATCCCAGGGTCTCTCATTGCTATTCCTGGCCCTCTGGCACGGCCTACACTCAGGATACCTGGTCTGCTTCCAGATGGAATTCCTCATTGTTATTGTGGAAAGACAGGTAGGCCTCAAGGGTGTGGGTGAAAGGGGAATGAGAGACAAGACACTGGTGACCTCTCTCCTTCCTCCCCAGGCCGCCAGGCTAATACAAGAGAGCCCAGCCCTGAGCAACCTGGCGTCCATTAGGGTCCTACGACCTTTCTTCTATTTGGTGCAACAGACCATCCACTGGCTCTTTATGGGTTACTCAATGATTGCCTTCTGCCTCTTCACGTGGGACAAATGGCTTAAGGTAAGTGAAGGCCTGCTTGCGAGGCCAGGAGAGAATCACTGCACCCTTGAGCAGCAAGGCATTCTCAGTACTTTACATCTACCTCTGTGGCCTCTCTCTCCCCACACAGGTGTATAAATCCATCTATTTTCTTGGCCACGTCGTCTTCTTGAGCCTTCTATTCATACTGCCTTATATTCACAAAGCAATGGTGCCAAGGAAAGAGAAGTTAAAGAAAATAGAATAATCTATCTCCCTGGTAAGTAAATGTCCCACAGCTACGCTAAAACTACCGGGTTAGGAAATAGAGCAAGAGACTGGGGGGAAAAGGTAGTATTGGAAACAGGGTGAATGTCGAGGTAGCCTGCCTACTCAGGAGCACAGCCTGGGCGCTGGCTCCTGACTGACTGAGGCACGCTAGGGAAAAGCTGGAAGGGCCACAGATCAGGGACTAGGAGTAACTGACCAGCCTTCCAACCCGATGTCTTATCTTGCAGGTGGCCTACAGCAGGACTGGTGCAGAAACTACTTGTCTCCCTTTTCACAGCACTCCCTCGCCCCAGAGCACAGAGAACGGGAAGGCCGGGGAGTTGAAGACACGGCACTCCCAGCTGTGCCTCTGCTGCCAGCCAAGTCTTCACTGGGGCCAAAGGGGAAAACTCTTGTGGGAGGAGCAGAGGGCCCACGTCTCCCGGGCTCCCCCATGCCGTTGCCTTATCTCTCCCCCTCCAGCCAGGAATCTGTTGTGTTTTTCTTCTGCCAATTTACTATGATTGTATATGTGCCGCTACCACCACCCCCCCCATGGGGGGGAGGGAACGGGTGCAAGGCCCCGCCTGCTCCACTTTTTCTACCTTGGAACTGTACCAGATAAAATCACTTCTGTTGTTCAGTTTTTCACCGCCAGCATTCCTGACTGCTTTCTTTTGACACAGTTCTTCTCCGCACGTGCTATGGCTGAAATAACCAGGGATCTCTTCTTTAGAGCACAGGAACGTAGGAAATCTGGAGCTAAAGCCTGCCTTCAAAGCCTAAAATCAAACTGCTAACTCTGTAACCTCACATCAAACCCTGAAATCTAAAGGGAACAAGCAGTTCACACCATTAGATACTGCCAAGTTTAGGAACCCCAAAACAACCCAGTTTGTAAGAATGGTATTTATAGGGACACAAATAGCAAATGGACAGCTTTGGCTTCCCCAGCCTCCAGTCTCAGTTCAGGAAGCTCATTGTCCAGCGGTCAGCTCAGAATAGGGCCATGGGACGCCATGTCAACAGTCTTTGGTTTCAGAATAAGGTTCTCCCGCTATCAAATGACCCCCCACACTTCTTCAAAGGCTGTGGTCAGTTTTGCACAGGTAAGGGCAGCAGAAAGCGGGTAGTTGCTGATGGACACCATCTTCTCTGTATACTCCACACTGACCTAAGGAGAGAAGAGTTCTGTTATCCGACACTATCACTCTGTGGCAGGTTCAACCCTTCTTTAGGGCAGGAAAGCTATCGCTGAGCTGATATTTCAACAGTGCTATTTAATATCAAATTTCTCCAAAGGATGAAGAAAGTCCTAGCTCTGACTATTACAAATATGGCAGCAGTCCTCAAAGGATGTGTCCTGGGGCAGGGTGTGAAACCGGCATTTGTCTTCTAGCTCTGTTCATACCCTCGGTTTCCCAACTTGTGAGGACAGGATGCTGACAGCCCTGGGAATGCTGCACTAGAATTCAGCTCTATGAAGAACGGAAGGGCTAAGCCCAAAGCTTACCTTGCCATGGGCAAAGGCCCCCACCACGAAAACAATAGGATCACTGCTGGGCACCAACTCTCGCACATCACTGATGACTGGGATGGAGAAAGAAGTGCCAATTTTCATACATCCAACTGGGAAGTGATCTGACACTGGATTCTTAATTACCTAAATAAAAAAAAAAAGAGAGAAAAATCAGCCCCAGAAACATCCCCAGGACCCTACCTTCAACCAGCAGGTTTCAATACCTCACCTTCAAGAGCTTCTGGGGGCCATCAGCTGCTCGAACACTAAGTTTGTGTAAAAGCTGAACTAGGAGGGGAAAAAAAGAGTTCAGAGCTAGGTGAAGGCCACACTCCTTCAGCCCAGTAATCTAACCAGGAAAACCCACAGGTAAGATGGATTCCACATGTCTTTTATATCCAGAATGGACTCCTGATATGTTACGAACACAGTCATCAAGCATATGACTAATAGTACAGTGAAGGGTTCAGACTCTCCCTTTTACACTCAGCCAGGAACCCACTGCAACAACAGGAGAGTGGTACTTCCATGTACATGGGAAAAGAATGGAGAAGAGCCTTGTCCTGCTGTCGATCATGTTGTTCCTCCCTCCCCTCGCTTAAAAGTTCCACCTTTAATTCTCCCTTTGCTCTTCCTCCCTTCTTCACTATTGCCAAGTTTGTGCTGAACTAAGGCTTCTCACCCATGAGGCCACAAAAGCGGTCAAAGGTTCTGGGAATTCGAGTCTGGGGGTTCACTTCAATCAGAACATTCTTCTGTGTGTGGATGTAAACCTGTAGCAAGCCAGCTCGGTTCAGGGGACTGTCCATCAGCATCAGTAAACTCTGAGGAAGGCAGAAACCAAGGCACAGTTAAGGCTGAAGAAAAGCAGCATTCGGCTGCCTTACCTTCCACATAGGCTGAAAGGGCTATGAGCTCTGTCCCTGGAGTTACCTGGTGGGCTATGTCTGGCCTCACTTCCCCAGGGTCCCGTCCATTCTTCAACAACATAGACTTGTGCTTGTCACAGTTCAGTAGCTCATATGTCTTCCCTACCTGAGGGACAAGGAACATAATGAGAGAGCAACATAAGCTTCTATTACCTAGCCCTGTGATTCTCAAAGTGTGGTCCCCAAGCCAGCAGCAGCATCGCCATCTGGAAGCTTGTTAGGCAAGTTCTCAGGCCCACTCTAGACCTATTAAATAGACACTCTGGAGGTGGGGCCCAGCAAGCCCTTCCTGGGATTACTGTAGGGCCATATTTGCACCCCTCAAGTAACTGGTCTTAGAGGGAAAAGGGAGGGAAGGGCACACCCTGTGATTTCACGTTATCTACCCTGGATTTAAGTTTAAAACCCGAGGCTATCAGGCAAGGCCAGTGAGAGATTTTTGAAAACCAGGCAGAAGTTAGGTTAGTGAGCAAGGATGAATGCTTGTGTTTATCACAGGAGTATTATGTATGTACTGGGCACATATACATACATAGTCTCTACCCTCAGTCTGCTTATAACAAAACAAATATGCACTAAGGGAAAAGCTGCCAATCTGAACAGGAAGAAGTGTGAAAATTCTAATGATGCAGGAGGTAGTTTAATTAAGGAATACTTCTCTCTGAAGTAAAACAAAGAGGTTACTCCCAGTTTTAAGACTGGCCGTGAGCAAAGGTATGAAGAGAATCAAGAAAAAGAAGAAATAGAGAAAGTAAATTTTGGAAAAAAGTGGGAAATGAGACACTGAAGGGCAGTGATTATATATGAAACTGCTTTGTAAACTGCAGAATCCTAATGTGTCAAGCACAGAGCCAGAAATAATTCTGGAGTAAGAGGGACAGGATGAGAATGACTGAGAAACATTCTCCTGGCAACTCTGTGTATACCAGAAAAGACACTCGATAGAAGTTTGATATAAAGAGCTGGACTACATCTGTAGCAGCTAAAAAAAAATAACTGCAAGTTGCAATTTGGAAACCTAAAGAGCATTAGGGTGGTCAGTAAAAAGCATGAAAACATACTGTTAGGTAATAAATACAGGTTTTTAAAGGCTAAGATTTTATGTATCACTAGAACATTTGTATATGTCTAGCAACATCTGGAGATATATGGCCCTAAGGGAAGAGGGATATAGATTTTGAAATGAATTGTAGTTGAAATAACAAGAATGTCAGAAAATAAGCCCAAAGAATAGAGGACCAAGAGCTAAGTCCATGGGACACCCTTAGTTACAGAAGGAAAAGAAACCCTTGAATAGAATAATCCAGTTTCAACCCATTAGTAGGATATAACCAGGGTTTTTGTTCTTTTAATGAAAAAGAATAGAAAACATCAGATTTGTATACAGTAATGGTAAATAATTGTTTATGAACTTTTGGTTTTATATAGTTAATGTGTATACTGGCTCACAATGTCACTTTTTTGTTGTGGGTTGTGGTTAATAAGCTTGAAAACCATAAACTAGAATAATCAGAGAAGGAATACTATGTGTCATGACTATAAAAGGCATTAAAGATAAATACGAAAGAATTTTTTAACCTCATTCTCTGTTCTCACAGAGACAAACAGTAAACAAACACATGAATACTTAAATTATAATGAACATGGAAGAAAAGTAAATGGTTCAATAAAGGATTATGTCAAATAATTGTTAAATGCTGGCAGAAGCAAAAGGTGCCACTACAAGGAAGACAAAAGATAACAGTATAATCCAATAAAGATTTCAACCATCTGTTTTGCTACGACGAGGGGTCCAGTTGTCATCTGTGGCATATGTATCTTGCTCTATAAACCTACGTCTTGCTCTTGCTATATAATCCTATCTTGCTCCCCCTCAATAAATTTCACCTTGTGCTTGCCTTAAAAAAAAAAAAAAATTCAACCATTTATGAATACCTCTGTCACTACTAAAGTACCATTGATGACAACTTGGCCTAAATTCTTCCACAGCATGCTCTAGGGAATTTTAATTTGGTGATTAAAAGTTAATTTTCGGGGGCCGGGCGCGGTGGCTCACACCTGTAATCCTAGCACTCTGGGAGGCCGAGACGGGCGGATCGTTCTGAGCTCAGGAGTTCGAGACCAGCCTGAGCAAGAGCGAGACCCCGTCTCTACCAAAAAAAGAAAGAAATTAATTGGACAGCTAAAAATATATAGAGAAAAAATTAGCCGGGCATGGTGGCGCATGCCTGTAGTCCCAGCTACTCGGGAGGCTGAGACAGTAGGATTGCTCAAGCCCGGGAGTTTGAGGTTGCTGTGAGCTAGGCTGACGCCACGGCACTCGCCCCAGGCAAGAGAGTGAGACTCTGTCTCAAAAAAAAAAAAAAAAAGTTAATTTTCAACTTCCTAATAAGTAACCTAGAACAAATAACTGAGTCTAACTGCCAGACATTATTCTAAATGCTTTATACATATTAACTTATTTAATCCTTCCAACAACCCAATAAGGCAGGTACTATTATTATCCCCATGGAATATATGAGGAAACTAAGTGGTTAAGTGATTTGCCTAATGAAGGTCATACAACTAGTAAGTAGGTAGAAGGGATTTGAACCCAAGCAGTCTAACGCATGTCTACATTCTCAACCACTCTCCTGACACAGATGTGCTTTTCACATGTGGCAAGTTAGTTATATGGGATAGCTGACTTCACAAATGTCAAAATTAACATTCAGAAGAAATAGGCTAGAAAAATAGTAGACAATTACTGAAAAATGAATATAAGAGCCTGTAATTAAGTTAGAAATAATTACAGAAGAGGAGAAAACCTGATTAGCTGGTCATTTAAATAACAGGTTTTCTAGACTGCAAGCTTAATTAAGTGCCACAGTGGTTGAGGAAGAACAGATGGAAAAAAATCTCACCTTAGATTGTTAATGAAAATGTACTACTTTTAAAGGACTTTCATTACAGTCCTCCTGTGTGGTTCACAGTTAAGGTATTATCCCCATTTTACAAACTGAGAACAAACTTGTTTTCTCATTATCACCCACCTAAAATAAGTGTAAGAGCCAAGATTAAGCTGAGCACAGTGGCTCACACCTATAATACCAGCAACTCAGGAGGCCAAGGCAAGAGGATTGCTTGAGGCCAGGAATGTGAGGCTGCAGTGACCTGTGACAGTGACACTGGACTCTAACCAGAATTACAGACTGAGACCCTGTCTCTGGGAGGAAAAAAAGGAACCAAGATTAAAATCCAGGCCTGGCTTCCACCCCGAGAGCCGCGTGGAAACAGAGCAACTCGGCCCGGCAAATGTACGTTTCCAGCTCCCAGTCTCCCGGGCATCCACATTCTCGTTCTCTCCGATGCTTCTTGCTTCACTCCCGTCCCTTCCGCTCCCTCCCCTCCTTTTCTGCCTCTGCCCTCTTTGCTGGCTGTCCCCATTAAAAAAAAAAAAAAAAAAATCCAGGCCTAATTTCTAAACCAATGCTATTTCTTCTAAGCCTACTCAATGAATAGGTTTAGCTCTAAGTAGAAGAAACAAAGAGGGAATAAGAACATTCCACAGGATTTTAAGATAGAGAATTTGCTGGTTCTATTACATTCGGGAAAAGAGACAAATGATAAGTAAAAAAAAAAAATGATGTAAAAGTATTAAATGATAATCTGGAGATAGTATAGAGGTGGACAGTATAGAAAGGCGACAGCGGACACCCTTTAATGAACTGAAACATGAAGACCTAAAGAAATAAGAGTGGGCAGACTAGGCTACAACTACTACTTTTCTCGTTTCGTTTGCCCAGTAACTAGTCCTAGGATGCAGAATGACGCAATGTACGAAACTCTCCTCCCCTGGATGACTTTGTATCACAGAATCCTAGTAAAATCGACTGGACGCAAGGTGGCGAGGGCTAGAATACGATTCAGGAAAGACGAAAGAAAATGAGTACTGCCAACCCAGGATATCAAAGCAAGAGACAGCCAATTAAGCTACCCTTCCTCCAAAACTATGTTTCACCTCTCTACTTTCTCCATCCACTCTGACCCCCTCACCCTCATCCCACAGAGTCCCATCCTATTGATCTACCAGATCTCTACCTCCTGTCCGAAACTACCTTGACTGTCTCCAGACTGGCCCCTTCCAGCACCACAATGAGCCTACGGCCTCCGATCTTGCTTCCTGCCCCGAGTCGGGGCCTCTTGGGCGCCGCAACATCCCAGTCCTGTTCCTGCTCCCCACCGCTCCGCTCACGAGGTTGGAACCCACGTCTGGGCGCGGCCATCTTGCAACCGGACCGGAAATTGCGCTAGCGCGTTTAACTTAGAACCTCGCGCTGTCCTAATCGCAAACTTCCTTCCGGCTGCCATTTTGAAAGCGGGCGATGGCTTGCTCTTGCGCTACCTTCCCTGGGAGGGCAGGGTTCCAGAAAGAGGCGGGACTTCCGGATGCGCGGTTTCTGTGCGCGAAGTTCAGGCCGGCCGTGGAAAGGGGGGAGGACTTTAAAGGGAGCGCACTTCCGGTGCCCTTTCTCCCGCCAGCATTACTGGCCCGAGCCCTCGTGTGAAGGGTGCGATCCCAAAACTGGAGTAGGGTAGAGGCGGGCCGGCACCCCCTTCTGATCTCTGGTGCCGACGGCCTCAGGATCAGACATGGCCCAGAACTTGAAGGACTTAGCGGGGCGGCTGCCCGCCGGGCCCCGGGGCATGGGCACGGCGCTGAAGCTGCTGCTGGGGGCTGGCGCCGTGGCCTACGGTGTCCGCGAATCCGTGTTCACCGGTGAGAAAACCTCCTCCCGCTCGCGGGACCCTTCCCGCCCATCCCCAGACCCCCTGCCCTGTCTCTCCAGGTCCTCGCACTCACCTAGCCCCTCAC
Organism: Indri indri; assembly: GCA_004363605.1. Classification (NCBI taxonomy): domain Eukaryota; kingdom Metazoa; phylum Chordata; class Mammalia; order Primates; family Indriidae; genus Indri; species Indri indri. The sequence continues at coordinate 85,832 of RJWJ010000979.1, read as the reverse complement.
CCCGCCCCAGCAGAGCCTAGCACTTTGAGCAGCGGCGTGGTCTGATCCCCACCCCTCTCCCCACAGTGGAAGGCGGTCAGAGAGCCATCTTCTTTAATCGGATCGGTGGCGTGCAGCAGGACACCATCCTGGCCGAGGGCCTTCACTTCAGGTAATGGCCGACTGACCCTGACCCTTCACCCTTGACGCCACCCCACCAAGGCTGTAGTCAGACGCAAAACAGGTTTCAGCGCTGCTCCTTCCCCTCTCACCCGCGCTCCCAGGACAGGGGCTGCCTCAGACTCCTGCGGCACATAAACTTGTTGTTATCCAAAGGGAGAAAAGAATCTCTCCTTGTCCATGGTCAGTATGGGGAGAAACAGGCCAAAAAATACCGTGGTGAGGCAAAGCTAGTGAAACTGCAGTTTCCTGATGCCTATCCTGTCCTCTCCCCTCCAGGATCCCCTGGTTCCAGTACCCCATTATCTATGACATTCGGGCCAGACCTCGAAAAATCTCCTCCCCCACGGGCTCCAAAGGTAGGTCTGGGCACTCAGTAGTCACATGGCAGGTGGGATCCTGGCAGGAGACCCTAGGGGAAGGTGGTAGTGTCAGGTCTCTTAGGCCTTGGTTTCCACTCTGCAAGCAAGAACTATAACAAAAGTACCTGCCTCCTGGGGTTAAAGCAGTACATTCTGGACACACTATGCTTTTGCATGTTTTTATTACCTTTCTGTCCCTCTCTCCTAATGTATACTCAATGAACATTATCTGTCCTTTGTCTTATTCACTGCCTAGGTCAAAGCCTTGTTTTAAAACCTTTTTTTCTTCTAACTGCTTGACTTATGAATTATATCTACAGTTATATCCACTAGTACACACTGTTCTGGAGGAGTTAGACCCCACTCTTGACAAGTTCACCTGTTTCCTACTTCTAGACCATACTTAGAAGCCAGCCTTTGAGATTCCAAGACCCTTTCCTCATCCCCATCCCCATCCATATATGCACTGAGGAAAGTAGCTCACCTGTAACCTGTAATGTACTTATTTGTACTGTTTTTAGTGCAAGTCACTAGGTATTCATTCCCTAAACCGTGGGCCCTGAGAATAAAAGACTCATAAAAATAAAACACAAGCCTTGTCCTCAAGTCCTTGCAGGAGATAGATGGTCATGGCACAGCACTGTAGAGCCTGCAGTAGAGGCTGTATGGCGTACCGTGGGAAAAAGCACTCAGCTCTCATAATGGAGGGGTTGTGGGTAAAGACGGCTTCACGGCGGATGTGGATGTGTTTCACCTGTGCAGTGTCACAGCTTCTTGTCAGCCTGATTATTCTCTCCCCTCCACGGGGAGCACATGGAGGAGAAAATGCTTGGGAAGGGGTTTGGCCTTAACCAGCCACTGCTGACCTCTCTCTCAGACCTGCAGATGGTGAACATCTCCCTGCGAGTGCTGTCTCGACCCAATGCCCAGGAGCTTCCTAGCATGTACCAGCGCTTAGGGCTAGACTACGAAGAACGAGTGTTGCCATCCATTGTCAACGAGGTGCTCAAGAGTGTGGTGGCCAAGTTCAATGCCTCACAGCTGATCACCCAGCGGGCCCAGGTCTGACTCCCATCACCATTTGCATGATGTCAGCATTTCCCTCCTAGGCCTGGAATGCTATATATTAGCAAAGGCAGTTTAATTAGAAAAGGGTTGTCACTCTGGGTCCATTTTCACTTAAAAGCTGTACTGATTACCACTGTGAGAAATAGGAGAGCCAACATTAGAACTCCATAGCCGTCAGTGTTAGGAAGCATAGAAAATACGAAGTCTTGACTTTACTTGCCCCTCTTTCAGCAGAGAAGTTTATGTTACACGTTTGCCTGACAGGAAGCTAAGGAGATGCACGTTATATCGGAGGGAGTGGAGGATTGGGAGTGGAAGTCAGTGTGACCTCAGGCAGTCGCATCGCCTCTCTAAGGCCGTCTCATCTGTCAGATGAAAAGATTGAACCAAGTCCTTTCCAACTCAGATGTTATAGTGAGGAACTAAGAAGGGGTTAGTGAGTTTTCTGCCATTCTCAAAGGAATCTGGTATTCAGATGGTAATGGCAACACATCCTTCCTTTCAGTTCTCCAGTCCCCTCAAACCACCCCTTCCGTCCCTCCTCACCCCTGCCCCCAGGTATCCCTATTGATCCGACGGGAGCTGACAGAGAGGGCCAAGGACTTCAGCCTTATCCTGGATGATGTAGCCATCACAGAGCTAAGCTTTAGCCGAGAGTACACAGCTGCTGTAGAAGCCAAACAAGTGGGTGAGTCACAAGAATAGTAGGGCAAGGGCTTCTGCCATGCAGAAGGAAGAAGACACCTCACATCTGAGACCCCCTGCCTCTCTCTCACCACAGCCCAGCAGGAGGCCCAGCGAGCCCAGTTCTTGGTGGAAAAAGCAAAGCAGGAACAGCGGCAGAAGATTGTGCAGGCTGAGGGTGAGGCTGAGGCCGCCAGGATGATATCCTTCTGTTAGCAATCTCGGCTCAGCCCCTAGAGCTTCCCGTCCTCCCTCAGGGGCCGGCTGATGAGACTAAGGCGAATGCGACGCCGTGCTGTCTGACCCTTGGCTCCTCGTTGGGGGGGTGGATATAGACGGGATCTGAAGTCTTAGTGGGGGTACCCAAGGCTGACTCCCCACCGTAAGGCCAGATCAATAGCACTACTGGCCTTGCCTCCATTTCTGCTGCTGCCCCCAGTTCCTGGCAGCAGCCTGCAGGGAGGCCCACAGATGGGGCCCAAAGTAGGGCTGGGCACGAGCTATCTGAGCGCAACCTTGGATCTGACAGCCCAGAGGAGGACTAGAGCGAGGGAGTGGTGAGAGTGGGGCCAGGATGAGACCTGCCCTTGTGTGAACCCTTAACCCTACCCTGCTCACCTTGGAGAAGCGCTGAGCAAGAACCCTGGCTACATCAAACTTCGAAAGATCCGGGCAGCCCAGAACATCTCCAAGACGGTTAGTGTGAGAGCCCAGCATCTGTCACGGGGCTGCCTTGAGACCAAAAGTGTTTTCAGTTAACACACATGGAAGTGAGGGAATTAGAGTCTTGTTTGTTCGGGTTTCTACTCAAACTGTCCTCTCTGGCACTCTTCTCCTCTTGGAGAACAATTCCTCTGGGCTCCCCCGACCTTTTGTTCGTGGCTCTGTTACGGTACTAAGACATCCCAGCTGCTCACTGCTCTGGATCCTTGAGTGAGAGCAGAAACCATGTCTTATTCATCACCGCATCCCTGGTCCTAACCCACGTGCGTTTCATGAAGTGGCTGTTGAATTGTGAGAGTAGGGATCTAGGGCTTTGCTTACTGCAGGCATCTGTCTTGTTTCCTGCCCCATAGATTGCCACGTCACAGAACCGAATCTATCTCACTGCTGAAAACCTAGTGCTGAACCTACAGGATGAAAGTTTCACCCGGTGAGAGACGTGACTGCACAGTGGGATGTCACAAAGAACATGGGGCTTAAATGTGGTCACTTAGGCTCTGGAGTCTGTAACATCTACTCGTGTGATCCTTGAAAGACTATTTTTCTGAACCAAAGTTAGAAAAGGAGGTACTTTCACAATTCCTATCTTGCATCTCATTGGATTAATTTTAGGAGATCAAATAGGATTATTCATGTAAAAAGTACTTCAATTGTAAAGTTTTTGTCTAACTGAAACATGATGAAAGATGATAATCAGTTTTCTTACTTAAGAGCCCTCTGGTGCATGGAAAGATGTTAGGAAAGGAGAAAATGAGAAATAGAGGGGCCATGAGACAAGTCCTCCTTTTAGGAGCCTGAAGTTCCTGGCGGCCAACCCTGTTTGTCTTTTTCTCTTGGGAGCAAAGGAGGGGTCAGAGCTGGGTGGGGCCTGAAGCTGTCAATTCTCACATGCATTTCTCTTCTGTTTCCTGTTCGTCTGGCGATCTGGGACCACAGGGGAAGGTAAGTTGTCACTATGTCCTTGTTTCTATGGGGTCCTACAGGCCACCTTCTCCGGGTAACCCACCTCTCCTTTCTCACCTCCCCACAGACATTCGGGAGGAGGGAATGGCCTGGAGTGCTGTCACATTTTATGTCCCCTAATAATATCATCTGTCCCTTTTTCCACAGTGACAGCCTCATCAAGGGTAAGAAATGAGCCTGGGAACCAAGAACTCCACCCCCAGAGAGCAAGTGGATCTTCTCCAGTTTTTGAGGAGCCAGCTAGGGGTCCAGCATACTCCCACCCACCCCCAGTGTCATGTGATGGTCCCCTGCACCCGCATAGGCCTCACTACCCCTCTTGGATTAAGGAAGACTGAAGACCAGCCCTTTTTCTGGGGAATGACTTTCCTCCTTCATGTTGGCCAGGGGTGCTGGGACAGCGTGTTATTTCTCAGTGATTTCCTAGCGTTGTTCCCTCCCTCAAGGTTGGGAGGAGATAACCACCAACCCAGGAATTCTCAATAAATTTTTATTACTTAAGCTGAAGTCAAGGCTTCAGGTGTGTCTGGCTCTGTGTGGCTGATTCTCGGAGGCACGCATGCGCACTCCCCCGGGTCTGTGTATCTGCCAGCAGAGGGCGCAGGGAATCTGGGCAGGGCGGCTAAGGGGGAGCAGGCCTGGGCTCTAAATGGGTCCTGAGGCCCAGCTGTGCTAGTCACCCCACCCTCCGTCTCTACCACACCACTCACTGATTTGCCAACATCTTTTTTAAGGCTAGAGCAGCTGTGGCTTTGCTGAGCCAGAAGAAAAATCTGATGACCCCAACAGGAGCTGCTTCCTTGGTGACAGGGCTATGTGTAGCTGTGGGGGAGACCATGTGTGCCTGTTGAGGCCCTTCTATGATCAGAAGCCCAGTGGATTGTATTGCCCAAACCTTCCATTTTTTAGTCACCAGGTGGGAGGACAGGGCTTTTCACTCCCACAGCTCTGGGGCCCCTCACAGAACAGGTGCCTGTTTTCCGTCCACAGATAAGCATCTCATGTCCTTCCTAAAACAGCTCTCCGGAATCTCAAGCACCAGAAAAATGAAGCCACTATTTATACTCAAGTCCCACCATGGCCCATTTCTGTCCGTATGGGGAAACAAGATTTGGAACCATAAGAGAAAACACTGGGGGCAAAGTATGTGCGGGAACTAAGAAATACATGGTAGGGGAGGAGATGACTCAACAGGGGCTCAGGTTAACCTTCAGCTCCTTCAATTTTTGAAGAAGGGAGACTCATTTTTCCCTGCCCTGCGGGTTGACTGTCACAGCAGGAAAGGAGATGAAGCCGGTGTGGCAGCCCCAATCCTGAGTTGCTGGGAGCCTAAGATGAGATCGACAGACAAAAGATAGGTCCAGTGACCTGGATGAGTCCTCCACACATTCTTCACACTTTATTTCTTGCACGTCCCCAAGGTGGGGAGACAGTGGAAGTCCCCCCGGGGAACATGCATGTTTCCAAATCTTGCTGCGACTCTAGAGGCAGCCATTTTGTCTCCTTCCCATTGTTCCCTTCTTCCTGGTGATTCTCCCCCATCCAAAGGGGTGAAGGTCAGAGGTTGTTGGTCAGGAGGCCTCCATGGTCTTCAGGGCTACCTGAAGGTCACTGCTGAGGGAACCAACCCGGGGGCCATCTTTACCAGACAGTGTTAGGAGCTTCACAATTAGACCATCCAACACTGTACTGGAAGATGGACCCAGAGCCGGCCAACAAGGAACTCCAGGCCAGAGCTGACCAGATGCTACAGGGACCCTGGCCACAGGCCAGATGAGGTCTCTTGAGGGTACAAGCCAATCCCAAGCTCCAGGTCGGCTGTAGGTTCTGGACCCGCCAGATGACAAATCATACGGGTGGGAGGAGGGGCTGGTGCCATTGTGTCCCTTCAGTGGCAGCCAGCGGCCAGTGAGAGCCACCTCTTGTGCAGGCCGAAGCTCCCAGGCTGTGTGGGGAGGTGGGGAGGGGGTTGCAGCCAGCTAATGGCCAGGGGCCTGAGGCGATGGAGGTCGCTGACACAGGGCAGGGGCCTCCATCATTACCCGGCAGTATTAGAGACTCCGGACCAGCACCCAAACACTGCTGGGTAAGACGAGGGCCCCCACCCAGCCTGCCCACCTGGGGCCAGGCGGGGGGGCCAGGCCCAGGCTCCCCGCGGAGAAGCTGCAGATCCTTGGCTCCCATCCCCCCACCACCCGCACCCCTGGGGACACTTCCGGGTGAGCCCAGCCGCCTGCCACCAGCCCCACCCTGAGTGCCGATGGATCCGAGGCCCAGGCTGAGGCCCAGGCAGGAGTTCGGCAGCCCCTCACTCGCCTGCTGTCAGCCTCTGAGCCCCTTCCCCCGCCACCCCCACAGCCTGTCCCCCCAACACGCACCAACTCGCCAGCCCTCATCCCCCTCTGTAGTCCCAGCTCAGCCCCAGGACCCCGCTCCTGGTGGCCTTTACCTGTCACCGGGCCCACCTGCCCTCCGGCGACTGAGTGCCGAGGAGAGGAAGGGGCATCAAGGACCCAGAGTCAAGGGCCGGAGCCTGCCCTGACTTCACTCTTCCTCCTTCCTTCTTGGCCTGCCCGCAAGCGCAGGCTCCTTACCTGGGCCCCGCCCGCCGCCCTGCGCACAGGTGTGTCCTCCTGCCATAGGCTGCCCCCCCCCACCGCCTTAACTCCTTCCCTCCCAGCACCAGCCACCGGCACCTCCTCAGAGGCCCGGCCACCCCACTAGGCCTCCCAGCCTTTCCCAGGGCCTCTTCTCCTACCTGCCTGATTTCTCCCCGTCTCCAGAGGAGCAAAGGGAGGGACTGTCCTTGGCTCTCCTTCACCCCCCAGGAGGCTGCTGCCCCAGGCCTAGCCCTCTCCTCAGAGGCCTCGGACCCTGCCCACAGCCAGAGCTAGAGGGCCAGAGATCCCTGAGGTCAGTGAGGGGTCAGCTCGGCAGGGGTTGGGCCATGCCATGCTGTGCCCAGCCTGTGCTGGGCTCCCCCGAGGGAAAGGGGAGGGAGGAGGCCCCACCAGGCCTGTGAAGGGCACGCAGGTCCCAGCAGGGTGCCCTTAGTGTCCCACCAAGAGACCCCAGCTGGCCCGATCCTTCCGAGGCAGTGTGGAGCTGCTCTCCTTCGACCCTCGGACAGGCCCACAGCCGCGCTTAGGGAGCTGCTCTCAGCACAGCGCTCCAGTGGAGTCCAAGGCCCAACCCAAGAGCAATTAGCCCGAGAGCGGTTAGAGGGGTGGGACCTGCCGTCCTTTTGTGCAGCTCTGGCAGGTGTAGAAAGGGCGTTGCTGAGAGGGGCCCCAAGGCCAGGCCTGCAGGTGAGGGCCTCACCCACCCACCCGCTGGAGGGCCACAGTCCTGGGAGCTATCATGTTGCTCAATCCCAGAGCTGCTCTCTCCCTCCTCTTTGTTTCGTCCTTCTTAATACCTGTCTGCAATTATTTCATGTTTGTGGATCTGTCTTCCCGACCAGTCTCCTGAGTGCCGTGAGGACAGGGACTGTGCAATGGCGTTGACGCTGCGGTTCGCTGAGTAACGCAAGTCAAGCCTTTGTGCTCCAGGACGCAGCCCCGCTCCTTAGCCCTTGCAGGAGTGGGAGCCAGGCCTTCCCGAGGTGGGGCTCGCTGGCTCACCTCCCCAGGAAAGGAGTGTTTTAAATGCAGAAGGAACACCACCCTGGACACAGGGGAGGCTAGAGGGGCCTAAACAGTAAAATAATCTTCAGGTCAGCCAACCATTCGGGAGGGTAAGGACGGCAGCGCCCTGGCTGGGGGAGCAGCAGTCATGTGTCCCCCGTCCTCCAGGTGGGGGACGCAAGGAGCCTGGCCTTAGGTCTGTGCTTCCTGACCCTTATCACTCGGAAGTTGGCATCAGCCGAGTGTGGCTGGGTCTCCCTCAGGGTGGAGGGAAGCAGAGTGGGGGCTGAGGCCAGGCGGCCCAGGCTAAAATCCCAGCTTCGCTGCTCAATAGTCCTGTGACCTTAAGCAAGTTACTTAATTTCTCTGTGCCTCCACTGAAAAGTGAGAATAACAAAGGTACCTGGGTTGAATGAACACGTGGAATCTCTCGAACAGTGCCTGGGCACATGGCAAGCATGTCATGAATTATTGTTGCCATTGTTATCATTGTCCACTAGCTCCATGATCTTAACCACCACCCAGTTGTGACCATCCTCCATTTGAAAGAAAAGAGACAGAGGAAGCTTGCCCAGATCGCACGCCTGTGTGTGAAGCAGAGTCCAGAACCAAGAGTCTGACCATGAAGACCGAGCTTTCACTCGGCCACACATACCGCTGCCCACCCTGCTCCCCCAGCCCACCCACAAGACACTCAGAGTCAGAGTTAGAAGCAACACACGGTGATCCCACGGGCTTTATTTACAGGAGTGGAAGGGCCTTGCTGGGCTATATACAGGGGAGGGGCATGGCCATTTAAATTACAATAGAACGGGGGCTCCCAGGTTCGGGCTGCAGTGGGTCCACAGGAAGCCTCTGCAGGATCAGGGCTGAGGCTGCAGAGAGAAGGGAGTGAGGGAGTGAGACGGTGGCTGGAACCTGGAGCAGGGACAAGAAGCAGGTCTGGGAGCAGCTGGGAAGCACGGAGGGAGGCTGCAGCCACCCCGTCCATCCAGGGGAAATCACCGGAGCCAGGGCACACGGGGGCAGCCCGGGGGAGACCCCGCAGAAGGGGTCGTACCATGGCCACTCAGGACAGCGCCCAGCTCATTTCCTCTTGAGGGAACCCTTGCCCTTCTCCTTGTCCGCTGACCGCTGCTTCTTCACCTTCTCCTCCTTCTTGCCCTTACTCTGCAGGTTCTCGTACACATCCTCCTTGTGTCTGTGGGTGGGCAAGTGCAGGCAGTTGGTGCGGGTCAGCGGACAGTGCGGGGTGACCCAGCACCAGCAAGCCCCCTGGGCCACCCATCTCACCCGGTCACTGTCCCTACACTAGACACAAAGCTCCTTGAGGGCAGAGGCTACGTCCCATACATTAGCACACTGCTGGGACCTGGCACGAGCCCATGAGCAGTGGGCACTTGGAAGACGCTTGTGAACAGAGGTCGTGAGCCAAGCTCGAAGTCAGGGAGAACCCAGGTCTCCCCAGCTGGAACGTGTCCTCTCCAGAAAGGCAGGATCGGGTCAGGCAGGAGAGGGGAAGATACCAGGAGGTGCAGGCAGGGGCCACTCACCTGGAGGAGGTGCGGGAGGCCTTGGCATGGGCATTCTTCATGGCCGGGGGGTAGGTGATGTTCCCGTACTCTGACTCCTGGCCCTTCTGTGACTGTGGGCAGAGACGCGGTGGGAGGACAGTGGTCCCAGCAGGCCCAGGTGACGCCCACTCCCACTGCAGCCCCCCAGGCCCCGCTCTACACGCACCTGCATGACCTCCAGCTTCTTCTTGGTGGTTTCAATGAATTGGGCAATGGCCACGTAGATGAACTTGTACTGCGCCTCCGTCTGCACCATGCCCGAGCGCTGCGCCCGCACCATCTGGATGGTCTTCTGGATGTCGATGTCACAGTCCAGCCCTGGGCAAGTGTGGCAGTCGGACCTCAGGTCCAGGCAGGGGCGGACACCAGGGGGCTGCTCACCTGCCCACCCCCAAGGTCCCCCCAGGTAACCCTCACCTTTGGTGGATATGTTCTCCATGAGCATGTCGATGACAATGATAGTGCCTGTGCGGCCAATGCCCGCGCTGGAGAGAGTAGGGGGCTCAGTCAAGGGATCTGCGGGGAGGGCCTGGCTCTGAAGTGCTGACCTGGGCCCTGCAGCCACCTCCATCCTTTCCCTTCCTCCCAGCCCAGAGCTACCCTCCTCCACTTCCTGACTCCTCCCTCCTGCTGCCCCCTATCCAGGAAGATCTGGGACCCCCACATCCCACAGCCGTCCTGCCGGCTCCGCAGGCACTCTGCGCGCTCCCTGTCCCTCCCTGCAAGAGTTGCGTTTAGAGCTTTTCTGTGGGGCCTCATTTCCCTTTTTCTCCAAAGCCTGGCCGGGAAAGGGCAGCGCTGAGGCAACGGGAAGCAGGGGCTTGGAGGCGCAGCGCGGTGGGAAGTCTCTTCTTCTCTACCCGCTGCCACCACCCTGTGCCAGACAGACCCCATGGAGACTCCAGTCCCGCCCTCGGCTGGGCCCATCAGGCCGATGCCCTGAGCCGCGCTGTCTAATTTCAAACCCAGATTGTCAAAAATAACCCCCCCATCACCCACTTCCTTCCTGTAACTTCTAAATAAAGGCCATGAGGCTTTCAAGAAGCGTGTGAATGTGTGTGTGGTGGGGGCAGGGGCAGCAGGAGGGTAGTTCCTGGGGACGGACTGCCCCTGGGAGGGCGAGGGCAGAGCAGGGTCCCCAAGACAGTATGTAGGGGCGCCTCCAGATTCAGCCCACCCAGCCCTGCCCCAGGACAAATAGTTGCGGGTGGGAAGAAGGAGGAAGTCCGAGGCCCTCGCAGACCGGTCACATGGAGAGAGTGGGAAGGGAAGAGGGCAAGGCTGCCGGGAGTTACCAAACCATCAACAGCTCCCATCTTCGGAGGGCTTAGAGGATTCCAGACACAGTGATAGGGTCTCATTTAATCCTCACAACCACGCTAGGAGGTCCTGACATTACAGATGAGGAATCTGAGGGTCACAGAAGTTAAGTAACTTTTTTCTCTTCTTTTCTTTTTTTAAGAGACAGGGTCTTGTTCTGTCGCCCAGGCCGGAGCGCAGTGGCATCATCATAGCTCACTGTAGCCTCAAACTCCTGGGTGCAAGCAATCCTTCTGCCTCAGCCTCCAAAGTAGCTGGGACTACAGACAATGAACCACCAAGCCCGGCTAATTTTTTTTTTTGTCTTTTTAGAGATGAGGTCTTGCAATAATGCCCAGGCTCATCTTGAACACCTGGCCTCAAGTGATCCACCCGCCTCAGCCTCCCAAAGGGCTGAGATTACAGGCGTGAGCCACCGCACCTAGCCTAGAAGTTAGGTTAACTGTCCAAAGTCATAGAGCTGGTAAGTGGGCACTGGAATTTAAACAGATGGCCTCATCTGGGAGCCTGCACCTGCCGCCTCCCGTCCTGGCCAGGCCGGCTGCGGTGCTCATTTGTGGGACCCCGGCTCCTCCTCACTGCCGCCCCGCCCTCCACCCCACAGGAACAGGGTCTCCTGGTCATGAACAGGAGGGTCCCAGAGGAGCTGGCGGTGCGTGTGCCCCTCCCCAAGACAGAGCTGTTCCTAAACAACCCTGGGGGCCAAGCTGCTGGGCATGGCTGGGGAAAGGGGGAGGGAGGGAGGAGCAAAGAAGAGGACTAAGCCCCCCAAGGCTACAGGCGGGGAAAGAGGAGGGCTGGGGAGCCACAGAGAGTGCAGGCGAAGGTCCTGGGGGCAGCCAGGACCAGGTCTCTGGGGAATGCCAGTCCAGCCTCTCCCAGACTAGCTGGTGACCTGGCCAGTGGCTGGGTCTCTCACCTGTGTTTACAGGGTTGGACTAGACTCAGGGAAGCCCCAGAGGAAGGCACTCCAGGCAGAGGGCCAACAGGAGGGCTGCTTCCAGCCAAGCTCCGTCCAAGGGTCCGGAGCCACGAGGGGGCCCAGAAGAGGCTGGGGCGGGGCGGGGCGGGGGCGGCATTAACGGAGTTAATGTGTACGCTGCTTACAACAGCACAGGCACTGGCTGTAGTTACCTCTCAGCTGTTACTTTTATTGTTACTACCACTGTCATGATTATTCTCACCTGCAATGCACGATGATGGGCCCTGCATGAGGCAGATTCTCCTGCCGCTGGTTGATCTGGTCCAGGAAGCTGAGGACACCCCCAGGATCGCCGGGGACCCCATGGTCGGGCCAGCTCAGATACTGGTAGTGCCAGATCTCCCGAACCAGGTCCCCCTGGGCCGAGGACACAAGGTCAGTGCCCCCTGCTCCCACCTCATCCCACCCAACCAGACAAGAGCACAGGTCCAAGGAGGGGATCCAGGAGTGGGGAAGGGGGCGGGGACACTCACGTTGTCCAGTGGGGAGACCTGCAAGGTGCGGAGTTTGTACTCAGACGTGTCGTGCTCCCCACAGTTGGTCACAGAGTAGGGCCCATAAACACGCTGAGTGCCCACCTCTGGCCAGTATGGGACACACTTGTTCTGAAAAGGGAGAGTGGAGGTGGGGACTGAGGCGCAGATGCAGGTCTGGGGTCCCTGGTGCCGGGCCACACACTTGCAGGATGAATGGATGCACTGGCTGAGAACCGGGAGACCTGGGATCTGGTCTCAGACCAGCCATCAACATGCGATGAGACCAGCCACTTAACCTTACAATTCAGTCCATAGACATCGCTTGGCACACACTGAATCTGCAGCTGTGCAAACCAGGCTGCAGTTACAAACACAAATCAGACCCAGACCCAGCCTAGGCCTCTGCACCTCTAGGAGCTCACAGATGGACAGTTGAGCAGGAGCAGGGTTGAGGAAGAGGTTAATGCTCCCTCTAGGTTACAGAGGAAATCAGAGATGGCTTTGCAGAGGAGGTAGCATTTGAGCTGGGTCTTCAACAGTGAGGAGTCTGCCAGGCGGAGATAGCGTGGAGAGAGAAAGTCATTTCCTAGCAGAAAATGAGCTTGCGCAAAGAGAGTCATGGGAACCTGAAAGGGCCTGGCCCACCAGAGGCAGCGAGTGGCACAGGGAAGCATGGGGTTGGAGGGAAGATACCAGGCCTTGAATGCCAGGTCTTACGTTGTGATTTTATCCCAAGGGCAACTGGAAGCCATCGCGGGGTTTCCAGAGAGGGAGCAATGTGACACAGTTTGCGCTTCAGACGGGATCACTGTGATGACTGCTCCCTGGGGCGGGGCAGACTCCAGAGACATTTGTGAGCAGAGAGGACAGGAGGGTGCCGGGGTAGGGGCAGGTGGGGAAGGAGCAGGGGAAACGTTTGCTTTGGGACAGACACATTAAGGAAGAAACAGTTTAAAACCCGGGTCTAGAGCTCAGGAGAGCCCGGGTACAAAGCAGAGATCTGGGAGTCAGCATGTAGAGACTGTCTGTAGGCCTCAGTTTCCCATTTTCCCAACAAAGGCCAGGTCCTTGCCCTCTGAGACTCCTTTCTGCCCTGGCATCTGCAGTTTCTTGGGCTTAATGGTGGTTAACAGCAAGTACCGGGGAGGGGTGGGGGATCAGGACATGGCGGCGCAGGGCTGTGTCCTACCCGGCCTTTCTCCACCTCTCGGGTGGTCATGACGATGACACGGGTGTTCTCCTGCCACACCATCTGCCAGAAGTCGTTGACTGTGGCCTCCAGACAGCCCTGGCTGGCAATGTAGGTCTTAGCATTCTCATCGGGACCTAGCAGCTGGTTCTGGGGGCAAACACAAAGAAATGCACCCAGGACGGTGAGACCCTCGGCCTGGGACAGGCCCTGCACCGCTGCCACCCACCCAAGACACCCTCTACAGCTTTGCCCAGGGATCTCTGCATCTAGGATCCCCCATGAGACAGGGAATTCCCAGGGCCCAGCATCTCCTCCCACGGGACCCACAGCACCAACCTTGACATAGTTGGCGTTGATGTAGTCGGACCCAGGGACGTTACTGTCACGTCCCTGCAGGATCACTCGGCTGTGGTCAACTGGAAGTGGGCAGAGAGGACATGAGACGGCCTGGGTCAGCCAGGCCCTCCCCACCTCTGCGGTGGACCCTTCCTGAGGGAACAGGCCATTCTGGTCTCAAAAGCCACGAGGCTCACAGAGGACTGTGGGCAGCAGGGGAGGGGGATGGCATGGAGCAGGGGGCAGGGGCGGCCTGCCTGTCAGTGGTGGGGAGGCTCCACCAGGAGGGGAGAGGCTTTTGGAGGAGAGTGGGGAGGCGGGCTGGGGCGGGGCGGGCTCCTGGGTGAATGGAAGCTGCCTGGGAGAGGAGGAATGGGGGCTGCCTGGGCGCTCACAGGGGAGAATGTTCTTGTAACGGTTCTTGCCCTTGTTCTCTGGCCGCTGCCCCTCCAGTCGCTGGTGCAAGTTCTTCACCTCCTGCTTCTGCAGACTCTGGGTCGCGAGAGGGGAAATGAGCACCGGCCCCTGGAGAGGGCGTCCGTGGGGGGAGCTCGCGGGGGGCAGGTGGGCAGAGGGGGGAAGGGCGGGCCTGGGGCGCACGCGGCTGCCGCTGCCCCGGCTGCCCCACCCTAGCAGTCCCCACCGTGCACCTCAAACTCCTCCCAGAAGCCAGCCTTGGCTGTGTCCTCGGACTCCTTCTTCTTGTTCAGTTCCAAGACCCGGTTCTCAATGTCAGCTGCATTCACCCGCGTGGCGTAGTATGGCTGGGTGGGGGAGGGCAGAAGTCAGTGACTTAGAGGTCTTAGACGCTCACATCTGGGGTTGGCTTGGGGGAGGAAGGAGGCAGCCGGGCCCACCCCCTCACCTGCCGCAGGTAGACAAAGGCACCTGAGGCCTCCTCAATCCCCGTCTTCTTGAAATGCTCCACCAAGTCTGTGAGGCTGTCGAAGGTCTCCGAACCGCCCACTGTGTAGCGTCCACCCTGAGGGGTGCCGAGTAAGGCCAGCCCACGGGGCCTGAGCCTCCCTCCCTGCACCCCCAGCTTTGAACCCAAGTCCAGGCTGACTCTCCCCACCACCCACGCCGTGGGCACCGTCAGGAGTCCCAGATAAATGCTTCCCACGCTGCCCGGCTGCCTTACCTCACACATGACCTTGATGTGGGTGACCCTGAGCGGGGAGCCTGGGCCAGCCTTGGGCTGGTCACTGAGCACGGACAGCACAAAATCTCCTGGCTGGCTGAGACTTTCACGCACAAGAAATGTCCAGGGCTCACCCTTGGCCTGCAGCAGTGTCTCTGCCTGCCCTCCAGACATGTGGCCATGGTACCACCTAGAGAAGGCAGCATCAGGACGGTGAGACCCAGGCCACAGGGGAAGGCGCTGGGCAGAGACACTCACGGAGAGGAGCAGGGAACTGGAGTAGTCACTGTGTGTCAGGCACAGTGCTAGATGCTTTCAGATCCACCACCACGTTTGGTTCCATTACTGTCTCGCAAAAATGCTTGAGAAGCAGGTATTATCCCCATTTTACAGATGAGGAAACTGAGGCTGAGCAGTTGCACAATGGCCCAGGGCCCTTAACTGGTACGAGGCAAGCCTCAGGAGTTTTAACCAGGCTTTAAACCCAGAGCCCACCTCTGGAAGGCAGAAAGGCAGGCAATATCCAGAACATATGAAAGACAGGGCTGGGCTGGGGAGAGGCCAGAGACATAGAGATGCAGAGGCCAAACCACAGAGAGTGATGGAAGGCAGGGAGGGACGGAAGTCACAGGGAACATCGGGGAGAACCCCCCCAGGGAGGCAGGGAAGACAGACAACCCCACTGGGGAAAGAGTGGTTTGGGGGGCTCCAGGGTACCCTGGATGATGTCACTGAGGGGGAGGCCAGGGTTCAAAGGGGCTCAAAGGGGCTGTCGGGGCAGAAAGCAGAACTAAGACCTTTCCCCAAAGCACACCCCCTTCCCAGGAGGAAACTGTAGCCCCACAATGCCCAGCCCCACAGGAAACCACGTGATGGAAAAAACACAAAACTCCTTCTGGGGAGAGAGTGAGAAGTGAGGTTGTGAGGTTTCCTCAGCCCAGGGACCAGGGGAAGGGGGGCATTTTCCAACCGCAGGGATGGGGGAAGGAGGGAGGGGGCCGGTCTGTCCTGACCATCTCACCCCTGCCCAGAAGAGACTCCAGCTGAGAGACCTCTAGAGCCCCTCCCCACCACGAGCCCCTCAGCTGCACCACGGGCCCCTGCCAGGGCCCTCAGGCAGGGGAGGGGGCTGAGCCCTTTCCCTCAGGCCCCAGGATGAGGAAGTCTCCATGCAAATGTGAAGCTGGCCACAAGAAGAAAGCCAGCAAGGCATCCAGGGGACACATGCAAATTCCTGCAGAAAAGGAGGGGCCTCGGCCAAAGGCAGGAACATAACAGGCATTTGGAGACGGAGCTTCCCACATACCCCAGGGTCAGGGGTGAGACGGGCTTCTCAGCATGGGTCACTCAAAACGGCCTCGAGGGTGGCTGTCCTGGTCTTTATCCCCCTCCCAGCGCCGCCCTCCTTCCCTGCTGGCTTCTCCCAGACTCTTAGTCCAGGGAGCCACTTGGGGCCTCCTCCCCTCTTTCAACCCATCCTCCTCCAGCAGGGCTGGTCCTCGCTTGGGGCAAGGAGACAGAGAGGACATGAGGCGTTAAAAGGGGTCTCAGTGGCAAAATCCCTGTGGGTGTTTCAGGTGGGGAGGGGACGGGCCAGAGGGAGCAGACATCTAGACAGTACTGAAGGGCGACCCTGAGCAGAGCCATCCATCCCGAAGAGGAAGGCCTCAACGGAAGCAGATGGATGGCTTCGTGTTGACTGGAAAGAGGTCTCCACGGTGGGCCACAGGGTTTCAACCTCAGCCTTATCCAGTTCTGAGTTCTAATCAGTGACTCCAACAAAACCATGGGTGCCAGTTTGAGGCCTGAATCTCAGAAAGATGAAAGCGGACAGAACCAAGTTTCAGAACCATTCTGACAATCGATCCACAAATACAGCATGGGAGCCAGTTGGCTTGGCCCCAGGAGTCCACGTGAAAAAAACCCTTAGGATTATTCCGCTGCCCTTGACTTTAATAGGACCTGTCATTGGGCTGTAGCTGCAGAAACGAGCCACTGTGCAGGGAGGAGCATTCCGATCCCCCTACCCAGGCTTTGGGGAGACCACATGGGGAGTAGCTGGCCCAGTTCCGGGACCACCTCTTGGCAGCAAAGGGAGAGCAGGGAACTGCCTCGTAGTACCCAGTGCGCAGGACAGTCCTAGGCCGGTTGCACATGTGACCACACGACACCCCATTTTCAATTATCTGTGCTCGGGCCAAGGAACCAGCCAAGCTCTAACCAGCCCCAGAGGACCAACCCATCCTCACTGGGCTGCGGAGATAAAGCGTCAGGTGTCCTAATAAGCATTGGTCCCTGTGATCCCTTCAACATCAATGCCTCCTCGGTTAACCCACGTGGGAGGGGCAGGGGGGAACTGCAGGAAGGCAGGTTCGGTTCCGTAGAAGGAAGCGCTTTCTAACAACAGAGCTGACCTATGAAATGCCAGCAGGAGCAGTGGCCTCCCTGTCACCAGTAGGACCAGGATTGCCAGCAGACAGGGACCCTAGAGTAAGACACAGCTTCCTCAGGGGCGAGACAGAGAGGGTGGTGGGTTATCCTCGGAGACCCCAGGCTGCAGTGTGACATGGAGGAGAGACACAGAGGCCTGACAGGGAGCGGGGATGGGGAAGGGATTGGGCGTGGGCAGTACCGTGGTGCCAGTGCCATGGGAGCCAGCCCGCCTCTGTGGGAGTGGGCTGGGCTGCGAAGCCCCTCACCTCTCATTGGTGGGGTCGGAGCAGTTCAGCGGGTACTTGAGGTGGATGATGGTGCCGTCGCGGTCCTGCAGGACACCCTGCTGCTGTGTGTAGTACTCCACCAGCTCCGTCAGTGTCGCGAACTTCTCCCCTCCATACAGGTCGTAGAAATCCCCAGAGTTCTGGATCCGAATATGGGTCACCTGATCCCCCACCCTGTGGGATACCAGGTGGTGACCACGCCTTGCTGGAGTAGAGGCAGGTCGGGTGGTGACCGACTGAGGGTCCCGAGTGTGGGGCACGCACGGGATGGGGCAGGCACCGGGCAGGACAAACTGGGGCAGGGGGCAAGGACACAGACAAGGCTGGGGACTGGGGAGTCAGCCCTTCCACGGGGGAACTGGGAACGAGCGGTCCAGGGCCTGGACCCACAGGACAGAGCTGCCAGAACACTGGAGGGACCTACCTGACAGAGAGGGAGAAGTCGCCCTGGTTCTTGCGACTGGGCCGAGCCAGGAAGCTCCCATGGACGCCCCGGCCCTTCAGCAGAGTCTCTGCGTCCAGCCCACTGAGGTCTCGGTGAAACCACCTGGAAGGCCCGGGCAGGGCAGTGAGGAAGGTCCCGTGGCCCCAGGCACCCTTCCTCCTGCTACCAGGATCCCAGGCCCTTACCTCACCATCTTGGGGCTCCCAGAGAGGAAGGGGGTGCAGAGAATGAGGTGGCACAGCCGAGTCTGGGCAGCGAGAACGCTGGGGCTAAGCCTCAGACCCAGCTCTCGGTGCCAGGCCACCTTGCCACCCCCAGCGGTCCTGGTTCTGGGGCTGCCACTCCACTGGCCTGGGGCAGCCGGCAGGGCGGGGACAGGAAGGGGCGCGGCCGACCCCTTGGGGGAACTCACTTGTACTTCTCGTTTTAGAGCAGAGCAAGGGAAGAGAAGCAGAGCCGGCGGTAGGGTGGCAGTGGGGGTGGGGACGGGGCCCGCTTCCCACACGTCTGCAATCAAGGTTCAGGAGCATGGCCTGCACGTATGTGACAACACATGAAATAAGGACACATGTGTGCCTTGCGCCCTCTGGGCCAGGATCATGCTTCATGCACGTGAACACGCATGGGCCCAGGCCATCTCTTCCACCTCCGTCAGCTGCTTCTGCACGGCCTTGCCTGGCTAATCCAATGCTAATAGCAATGACGACAGGTGACAGCTACCATCCAGTGGAGTCTTACCGTCTGCCAGGCACTGCGCTATAACATCCTTTATGAGCCTTGTCTGACTTATTCCTCACCACAGCCCTATTATTCTTCTCTTTAGCCCCATTTTACAGACAAGGAACTTGAGGCCCAGGGAATTTAAGGAATTGCCGAGGTCATGCAGTTAGTAAGCGGCAGTGCCAGGATTCAAACCCAGACCATCTGGATCCAAAGCCAATGATTTTAACTACTGTACATCAACCCTCAAGGCGTCAAAGAACAGCAGTTGGGAGACTCCTTGTCCAAAGGGGCTGCTGTGGGATGGGGAGACTCCCTAGGCTTGCGGACAATCCCAAGAGGGAAGGGTGCCTGCCCCTGACCAACACACACATCTGAAGAAATGCCACTGTGGCAGAGGGGCGAACAAAGTGACCCCTTTATAGCCCTTTCAAATTCGGGCCCTTTCTACTTCCTGTCTCTAGGCCTCTGCCCTGCCCCAGGGCTCTGACCAAGGGGTCTGTCTCTTGGGGGATGAAGGACAGGGGCCAAGTCCTTGCCTCTTTAGAGGGCCTAAACACGAAAAGCGTGTGATGCTCCCTGTCTGTAATTCCAAATACAAACGCCAGCACCACCAAACCAAAACCAGGAAAGAAGCCAACAGAGGACATACTGAAACTCATACCGGTGGCTTCCCCTAGGGAGGAAAATTGAGTGGCTGGAGGACAGGGGTAAGAGGGACACTTGCTTCTCCCATACACCTCTTTGAATGTCGTATGATAGGCATGAATTACCTTTATAAAAATAAAGATACTGACTAGGAGATGGAAATTTCTGGGAAACTTCTTGGGTACTGGGAATGCTCTGTGTCTCGATCTGGGTGCTATTTACATGCATGTGTATAAATGTGAAGTCAATCAGGCTACATGTTTAATATTTACACACATTATGCATATTATACCTCAATAAAAAATATAAAAAAATAAATAACAAAGTTCTAAAGCCCGACAAAAGTCTAATTTTCCTGTAACAACTACTTTATCATTTTAAGAAACATTGAACATTAACTTCCACCCCCAAAAAGGATTTTCCTCTCTTTTTTGGGGGGGATTGTTCCCCCTCTTACTGGTGCCCTGGGGAATTTGCTTGGTCTGTTTACTGCATGGTCCAAGTTTGACTACCCCTTCAGTTTGGATACTACCCTAAAAGACCTGGAATGCCCATGAACTCCCTCCCATACCAAGGGGCAGGAAGTGCATATGCAAAGTTGTCTCCACCACAGAGAGATCCATTAGGCTCTTGTTCAGGGCCTTGCACCACACCAGGCACCAGGTGTCCAATAAGCAAACTCATCAATACGCATGCACACACACGGTCACAAACACAGCCTGCCTGTCATATACAGATGAGTGTGCACACACAAGTATACCACTTATGCACACACAGTTCCACGACAGGCACCCCGTCACCCATGTCTACCCACACGCATACCTGGCGCAGGTGCAAATCTCCACACGTGGACACACGATCCTGACCACACACAAAGTTTCAGGTAAATGCTCACCACCAAACGCCTGCTGCGCCCTGGCCCCAAGATACTCTCCTTCTAGGGCTTAAACCCACTTGGTGGGAAGAAACTAACTAGTATAGTCTCTTCTATCCTTTGGCAGGAAAATAAAAAAACACCCCCCTTACGTTGGCACAGCGCGCTGGAGTTTGCACAGCACTTGCACGCTCACAATCCCACTTGAGCTCAGACAGCCCTGTGATGTAGGAATTATTTTCCCCGTTTTTTTTTTTCTTTTTGACATAGGGTCTTGCTCTGTTGCCCCAGCTAGAGTACAGTGGCATCATCTTAGCTCATAGCAACCTCAAACTCCTGGGCTCAAGCGATCCTCCTGCCTCAGCCTCCCCTCAGCATACTGCCACGACCTGCTAATTTTTCTATATTTTGTAGAGACGGGGTTTTGCTCTTGCTCAGGCTGGTCTCGAACTCCTAAGCTCAAGCAATCCACTCAGCCTCCCAGAGTGCTAGGATTACAGGTGTGAGCCACCTCAACTACCCTATTTTCCCCATTTTTTAAAGGGAGGAAACAGGCTCAGGGAGGCTAAGAGTTATAAAAAATAAGTGCCTGATAATTCAGAAGAGAATAATATTCCCTTGGGAAGCTGCGAGGATAAAAGTGGAGATCAAGGTCAACAGCGACGCCGGAAGATAGGCAGTCTGGGAGAGCAAACACGCTGAAATAATTTCTAGAAAGTTATTAAACTTCTCTGAGCCTCAGTATCCCCACCTGACAAATGGGCTTAACAATATTCCCAAATACTGATGCAAAAAGCCAGTAAGTGGTAGGGTTTCAGTGCCACCAGCTTTTACATTATATTATTAATCCTCATGCCAACTCTATTTAGTGGGTGTTATTCACCCCATTTAGAAACACACACTAAAACTCAGAGATGTTAAGTAACTTGCTCAAGGTCACAAGCTAGTGAGTGGGGAGAAGGACAAACCAAGGCTGTCTGACGCCAGAGCCTGATGCCCTTCCCACCACACCCACCGCTCTGCTGCAGAAGGCCTTGGCGGGGCACATGGGGGCCCCGGCCCAGCCCAGGATGGAAGAAGGCGGGAGCAGGCGCTCCCCGAGAGGCAGCATGTGCCGGGGCACAGAGGTGGTGTGCACAGGGCCCACGTGAGCAGCGCCTGGGTGTGAGCAGAGCCATGTGGCCGAAGCGAAGTTGTTCTGAGAGGCTGGGACCCAGCTGCAGAGGGTCGTGCAAGGCCCGCTGAGGGACCAAGGAAAAGTCTGTGCTGGGGGAGGCCTTGCCAAGCCACCTGGTAGGAAAATGACCATGGCAGGGGCGCGGAAGGGATCAGGGACCAGAAGACCCACGCGGGCCCTGCCAGTGGCGCTGACCATGATGAGGTGTGTACGGGGCAGGGCAGATGGGCAGAGTGAGAAGCGAGAATCAGCAGGACTGGGGTGGGGGGGGGACTCGCTCGCAAACCCCCCAACACTCTGACAGTCTTTCGCTTACGGCATCCCAACGCCAACGAGGTCTGACCCGCCCCGGCCCTGCCTCTGCTGCTCTGGTGTCCTCTGCTGCAGGCACCCCTCCTTTTTGTGTTTGTTCCTACGTCAGGGCTTTGTGCTCGCCATTTCCTCTGCCCAGGGGTGCTTGACTCTTGATCACATCACAGGGCCAGCCCCTCCTCCTCATCCAGGTCTCAGCTCAAATGTCACCTCCTCAGGAAGCCCTCCCTGACCCCTCCAGCTAGTAATGGCACTGGCATCCCTGGTCCCTTGCTAGCACGTGAAGCGGTTCCATTTTCTGCGTCACACTTTTGAGAATCTAAAATGATCCTACGTATCAGGGTTATGTGTCAGTCTGTCGCCTTCCACTGGAATGTAAGCCCGACAGGAGCAGGGACCACGTCTGTCTTGTTCATTCCTGTATCATCAGCATCTTTAACAGTACCTGGCCTGGAACAGATGCTCAACGCTGTGAAGGGAAACTAAAAGAAAATGGAACCAAGGTAGGTGCTGGGAAGTACGGGGAAGTTGGCTGGGAATGGGAGCGCTTTCTCAGGTTTGCCTTACAGACTGTTATGTTTGAGGCGATACAAGCTACACACAGGTACAGGCCCTAAGAAGGAGGCAGAAGTAGGGGACCAGAGGCTGGAGGTAGAAATGCAATGGTGAGAACAGACACACACTTGTCAGGGGAAAAGTGTTGCAGAAAGAAGGGGCAGAGGATCATGAATGAGCCTGGGGGTCCTCACATCTTGGGGGAAGGAGAAAGTACATAGGGACAGGAAGCAGACCCAGGGTAGGGGACAGCACAAGATTGCAGTCATGGCCATGCCCCTCCCTCCCAAACTAACAGGAGGAGACTGTGGGACCCAGCTGGTGCAGTGACTTACCCACGGGACAGCATCTCCCTGGAGGGATGGGGATAGTCACAGGCAGAAGGCCACAGTGGGCGGGGTCAAGCCAGTGGCACAGCTGTGCACAGTGGCCCAGGCCAGGTGAGGAAAAAAACGCTCAGAACTCAGCCACTTCCTCCTCAATCCAGCCCGCCAGGCCAATGGTACTGCAGGGACAAGCCCCTAGACTAATGGTCTTCAGGGAAGGACAGGTGGGGCGGGGCTGGCCTGAGACCGCCCACAGCAGCCAGCTTCCCCCTGCAGCCCCAACCAGTAGTCCGGCAGGCCTGCCTGCCAGTCCAGAGCCGCCATCCCTAGGGAGGGGAGGAGCCACCTGGAGCTCCACCTGGAGCCCGAGCTGACAGAGCAGCAGGAGGGCAGGTAGGGGCAAAGACCAGGAAGTAACCCTGGCCAAGGGAACACCAACCAATGGGGGACCTCTCAGTCAGCGGAAAGCAAGGGGCCTAAGGAAAAGCCCCGGGAGCCCAATCCCTCAGAGAAGGAGGTCCCCCTGGGCAGGCCCACCCACCCAGAGTGTTGAGGGGCCAGTCCAGCCTTGCAGCCTGCCCTGAGGGCAGGGCAGGAGCCTTAAGCCCTCACTGGAGCAGGGCTGGGCTCAGCCGGGAGTTTAGGGAAGAATCTGGCCAGGGTAGAGGGAATCTGGGAACGAGAGGCAGAGGTTGTTAGGACCACAAAAGATGACACCAAGGCTAAGCCACAGGCACATTTATTATCTTCTGGAATGCCAAGGTCTTCCCTTCCCTGGCAATAGAACAGGGAAAGGCCGATTCTCAGGAGGCAGCCACGCTGCCACCAGAAGCAGGCCCATGGGGTGGCAGTGTCATGGGGGGCAGGAACAGTGCCTTCAGCTTCCCTGACAGGCTGGCGATCTCAGGATCCTGGGCTTCGTAGGACTTGACCAAGCGGGCAAATTTAAGGACACCTGCAAGAGGGAATGGAGAGTCGACCACTGTGCCAAAGACAGAGGAGGGGGTGGTGTTTTGAGCATGAGTTACTAGCTGCTCCCCCTCTGGCCAGGACACATGCAGGCCTCTGTCCTGTGTGGTTTGGATCATTTCCTGGTCTACACTGGGCACAACTGGTTGAGATGCACTGAATGAAAAAGTCCCAAAGCAGTGTGCTTCTCACTCTCAGGAGAACCATTTTAGTTTGGTCACAGGAACCCCAAGTATGAACCTAGGTCTATAACCAGGACACAGGAGAGCTATGGGCCAGCAGGGCTAAGTCGATAAACACCCCTGCGGAACACCATGATCACACCAAGGAAATTTAACTGCCTACCCTCAGACATGGCTGAAACACACTGGAGGGGCTGCAGGAGTATGCTGTCATGCAGTTATCTTACCGAAAGCTAGCAGAACAGGGTTCCAGTCCAGCTCTGCTATAACCCTGGGCATTTACTTTACTATTAGAGTCTGTTCCCGCATCACAAAATGGAATAATAGTGTGATTAATATTAATACTACAGGGTGAGCAGCCCTGATCGGAAAATCCAAAATGCTCCAAAATCTGAAAGTATTTGAGCACTCCATGACACCACACGTGGAAAATTCCACATCTGACCTCATGGTACAGGCCACAGTCAAAACTCTGTTTCATGCACAAAATTATTAAGACTATTGTATAAAATTACCTTTAGAGTATGCGTGTAAAGTGTATATGAAATATAAATGAATTTCATGTTTAGACTTAGGCCTCATCCCAAAGATATCTCATTATGTATATGTAAATATTGCAAAATCCGAAAAAGTCCGAAATCTGAAACATTTCCGGCCCCAAGCATTTCGGACAAGGGATATGGAACCTGTACAGAAACGACAAAATGCACTGAGGACTTCGCAGGCACAAGGGTAGACCCTGGGCTCTGAGTGCCAACACTGTTAGTCAGATTGTGGCTGCCGCCGTGTGGTGAGAAAGCAGACGACCGCTTAGGGGCCCACTGATCCATCGCTCTCTCCCTGACCCACTCCACCGCCATTCTGCGTGAGACCCACCTTCCCCGTCGCAGCTGAAGCCATAGGCTTTGATAACCTCCTGCTGGATCTGCGTGGCCACGGGCAGCACGAACTGCAGCATCTTGCCCATGTCGTTGCACGCGTTGTCCCGAGCCTCGTCCATGCGCACGGCGTTCTCAGGGGCCGAGAACGCCTGGATCACCTCCGCCAGGACCACTGCGCGCCAGAAGCATCCCAGGGAGGCGTCCCGGGGTAGGCGTTGGAACACGGGCAGTGGGTGCATCAGAGAGTGCAGGGAAGAGGGCGGGGAATTAGTGGACTGGGGCCCTAAGTAACCCAATAAACTCACCCCCACCCCCGCGTCCCTCGCTCTAGGAGGACAAGGACCCCACGTACAAAAAGGATGGTACCTCGCGTCCCCCACCCCGTTTCCCAAAGGCTGTAGCCACGTCTGTCGCTCAGTGTCTTCCACCCGCATCCTCCCCGGCAGGATGATTCTCACCCTTCGCCTGTTCAGCGCTCAGGGCTGCGGGCTGCGCCGAGGCGGACGTCATATGGCGACAGAAGCTGCACGTGCAGCAAGGCAAAGAGGAAAAAAAAGCTCAGGGAAAAGAGAGGCACCACCTAGAGCACTTCCCAGCGCCGATGGCGGTAGAGGGAAAGCAACATCAGTCGTAGGCAGCAGCTTCAGAACGTAGCTCAAAACTCCGAATTGTAAGCTCCATGCGACACAGCACCCGCACGCCTAACACGAAACCAAAGCTAAAATGCAGAACGGTTTCAACCCCAAACAGGATACTCTATTGTTAGAAACAACTTCCGTGGGAAGGGCTTTCCGGTACGGACCGGAAAACCTGCTAGACAAATTCTAAAAGAGCTGTAACACTACAGGAAGAGCGCCTGGAGAGAACCTGGGATATGCATGAACTCCACTGTTGGTGAGGGTGAGCTCAGAGTGGCGTTTTTCTGGTCCCTACTGGTGTATAAGCAACAAGGCACACCGTAACTTTCACTAGGAAAACCAGTATCCTAAGGAACGTACTTGAATCATTCATTTCTAGTTTGTGAAAGCCTGATACCGGCCTATGCAAATGAGCTCGATGCTGATTGGCCCAGAAAGCAGCCAGCCACAGCCCTTTTGTTGTTAAGAACGAAGGCAGGGATTCGCCTCAATAAATGTTCAGAGCAGGCGCTGCTTTCGCGTTTTCCCAAAATGGCCTTGTCCCGCGGTAGGCGATGGAGCGTAATGCCCTATTTTCCTTCCCTTCCCTTCCAGGCGTTTGAAATTGTCACCCACTCCCTTCTCAAACTGTAGCGTAAAGCCTGCCAATTAGTAATTGCAACGACGTATTGAAACCGTTCACCCACCCCACCCCCGCTTCATAACCGGTTCTCAAACTATTCTACGCGAAGGATTCAGGACTCTGAAGCCATTGTTCCAGAGGACTCTGGTGGCTCCTAGCAGTGGGACCAGTGATAGGAACGCCTCCAAGGTCTGAGTAGTTCCCTGGACCTGGCCATGTCAGAGGTGGGCCAGTCCCAGACCTCCAGCATCTTAGCTTCTGGAGAGGGTGGCGGGGAGAAACTGGCACCTATACCTTCTCCAGCAGAGCTCTGGGCTCCTCCTGAGATCCCCTTGCCAGCTCTTCAGGGCCCCTACATTATTCCTTAAGGTCCTGTCCCTTTCAGCTTCCCCGCCAGTCTCCGGTGGCACA
Organism: Indri indri; assembly: GCA_004363605.1. Lineage (NCBI taxonomy): Eukaryota > Metazoa > Chordata > Mammalia > Primates > Indriidae > Indri > Indri indri. Next base: position 59,746 of record RJWJ010000979.1, on the reverse strand, counting down.
GCTCTCTCTAGGAACCACTGCCCGGAGACATTTCCCCTTGCCCAGCCCGCAAAGAACCAGTCATAGTCATCTTCCTGGGGAGCTGAGGATGTTTTTGTTTCATTGGTTTTGGTTGGGATGTTTTTTAAAGAGCGTCATATAGATATTTATATATAAATTATTAATGTGGGATAGGGGCAAGAGGCATACATCGCAGAGGGGGCGCGCACACAGGGACTGGGGAGGGGCAGGGGCAGCACAAGATGCTACACAAAACAGCCACATCTAACAGATGAAATAATCACATCAACGGGGTGGGGCAGGGGCGGTGGCCACCGAGGGTTGGGCACAGGGGAGGAGGAAAGCTGGGGGAGACAAGGAAGAGGGACGTGGCCCAAGATACTGTGCGCTGTCTGTCCCCACCCTTGCCACCTCCCTACTGCTGCACACCACACGGGCCTTGGTTTTCTGTCTGGCCCTTCCTCCCTCCTTCTGCTCAGCTACAGAGGCCCTGCAACTGAGCAGCACCCTCTCCTGGGCTCTGGGTGGCAGGCTGGGAGGGGGAGCCTTCAAGGTCCAGATGCAGGAGCCATGGGTGCTCTCTTGATGGCAGGTTCTACAGTGGCTTGTCGCTTTCCTTCTTCAGGTGACTAAAGAAATGCACAGCAGAAAGATAAGAGACTGAGACCAACCCTGACCTTGCCCCTCTCACAGACAGGGAATGGGGAAGAGGGGCTCCCTCCCAGAGGGGTGTAGTACCCTGCTGTACCATACCCACAGCCCATCCCAGGATCACTGTGGATTTGGCCACTGGGGCACCCGGTAGTACCTGTAGTAGTCCTCCTGGGCAGGCAGCGGCACGCTGTGCAGCGGGTGATGGGCATGCAGCCACTGCTGCTGTTCCAGCGCCAAGCGCTGCAGCTCAGCAGACTGTGCGTGCATGGCCTGCAGCTGATGAGCTGCTGACATTGGGGCAGAGAGGGAGGCCGGCAGGTCCCGGTAAGGGGCAGCTGTGAGCAAGAAAGGCAGGGGGCACACGACTAAGAGATACTGAGTACCTGCTCTGGGCCAGGGCATAGTCAGCCACTTTATAAAAAGAGGAAATTGAGACTGAAAAGTTAGGTAACACAGCCAGTCTTGCAAGTTGCCAGTAATGGTGTGGAATTAGGATTCAAACCTCTTGCCTCTCTTGGGCAGAGCCTTAGTTCTCCTATGCCCCTTCCCGGCTCCTCTAGACACCACCTCTTGCCTCCCCAAGCCCACCTAGGCCCATCTCACCACCCACATTCTTTTTTTGCCCTACTCTCATTAGAGCTCCCCTACCCCAAACTCCATCCTTACCAAAGAGCTGGTGACGAAGAACTTCGTTCTCGTGCAGAGGGTGAGGAAGAAGAGGGTTAGGGAGGGTCCCAGCTGGGTAGGGGATCCGGGTGAGGTGAGACCCTGAGGCCAGGGGGTCAATGAGAGGGTGCACTGAGGCAGAGGCTGGAGGGCAGAGAAAAGGAAGGTGTCACCAGAAGGTAGATTTAGGGAAAACCATGCAATTGGGTGAAGGCATCCAAGCCTGGGAAGAGAGATGGACAGTCAAACACAGATCCAAAGTGAAAAAAAGGTAGAACGGAAGAACTAGAGGCCTGGGGGACAGACAGGCCAAGATACTACTGGAGTAGGGACATGGATGACAGAGGACAGGACATTACTTACAGTTACCAGAAGGGTCTGACAAGGAAAGAGAGAGGTAGATTGCTTCAAGGAGATGGAAGAGGACAAAGAAGTTTAGAAAATGAGACAGGATGAAAGAGGTGATTAAGAGGGAGAAAGCACGGAGCCTGGAATGAGCATGACTAAGACTAGGCTGGACAATAAATAATATGGTGGAGGGATAGTAAGTAAAGCTCATTATCACCTGTGACACCCAAAACTGAAGCTACCAGGCCCTTTTTAGGTTACAGATCTAGAGATGGGGCAGATCGAGGTCATGAAACACCTCGAGCTGGGAGGGAAGGAGAGGATGGCAAGAAACAAGAGTTGAATCCAGAGGAACCAGAAAATAGGTCTGTGAAGGGCTTGGGGACTGGGACTATTTGGGTAGAAACGTGGTGCTCCTTCACGGGCCCGGCTTGGGCCTCTATCACAGATAGGATACTAGACTGTGGAGAGGGCTGGGCATCGGGAATGCATGCAGGCTCTGCAGCTAGGCTAGGGCATGAGGAGATCGCCTGGGAAATGTCAGGGAGGCACAGATCAGGACAGTAATCTCAGGAAAGAGGTTCATGCCAGACCAGAGGAGGGAAGCCTTGGCCTGAGGAAAAAAAGAACCCAATCATGCCAGGGAGTGAGGTGGTCCCAAAGGGCCAGAGCAAGGAAGTAGGGGTCTCACCTGCATGGATGGCATCCTGCTGGTGCAGATGCAGGTGAGAGTGGATATGGGAGTGCTGGTGGTGATGGGGGGTCACGTTGAGCATCTGCAGCCGGGCCAGCGGGTCATTGCCAAGGGCTGCCACCCTTTCTGCATGCTGCCTCTCAGCTGCCAGCCGCTCAGCATAGGACATGTCAGGACGCAGGGCTGGCCCAGCTGCCAGCGCTAGACGTTCTCGCTCCAAGGGCCCCAGGCTTGGATGGAAGGGGAAAGGGTGCAGACCAGGAGGGCCAGGCTGCAGGGCCAGGCCCCCATGTCGGGGGAAAGGATCCAGGCCTGGCCCAGGGACCCCATGTAGAGGTTCCAGCTCACTAGGCTTCACCTCGAAGCCAGGCTTGAGGCGGTCACGGAGGTCTCGTTCACGGGCTTCCCGCTCCCTCTCCCTGGCAGCTGGGTCACTGCTGTACAGAGCTGGGACGTTGTAACCCAGGAGCCCTGGGTCCACTGCCCCTAGGGGCACGTAGAATGGATGGTTGCGATTGCCAGGAGACATCACATGAGGCCGGGCGTATTCACTGAGAGTGCGCAGGGCTGGAGTGTCAGGACCCAGGTAGGGGGGCACTGTAGCCACAGCACTGCCCGGTTCAAATGGAGGGCGATGGGGCACTGGGCCCAGAGATGGGCACTCCACTGGAGCACGGCCCTCCTGAGCCAACTTCTGTGGGGTACAGGGAGAAGTGGAATCAAAGGGACTGTTATGGAAAGAGGTGGTTGGTCCGGAGCTGCCCATTTGTCTCAGGAGCTAAATGCCAAAATGCCTCACCCCATTGGAAGTCTGCCCACCAGGAACTTTTCCTACACACACACCACCCCACCACCACCACCACCTCCGGATATTTGCCCTTCCTGAGCATGCCTTCCGCGAACCTACGAACGCAAAGACTTCTCCCGCTGGAATCCTTTCGGGCGCCACTTGCTGGGTTGCAGTGGCTCCTCCTCTCCGGCAGGTGGCGAAGTGCCCCCCCCAACCCCCGAGCCGCGCTGCGCAGCGCAAAGGAGGGAGGGAAAGGCGGTGGGTGGCGCATCTCGTGACGCACTCACCACGCTACGTTCGAGCTCGCGCTCCTTCTCGCGCTCTCGCTCCTTCTCGCGTTCCCGCTCGCGCTCCCGCTCCTTTTCTTCGCGCGCGCGCTGCTCGGCCTCGCGCCGCACCTTCTCCACCAGGTCGGCCCGCTTCTTGGCCAGCTTGGAGCCCTCCAGTGGCACGAAGTACAAGTCGCTGCGCGCGCACGAGTTGAAGCCGCGGTCCAGGTGTTTGTTGAACCTGCCGGACACGGACGCGGCGCTCGCTCAGCTCCTGCGAAGTGCCCGCGGCGGCCAGGCCGCAGCCTATAAACCAGCCCCGCAGGCTGGAAGCTGCTGCCCTCCTCAAGGGCCATGAGCGCGTAGCGAGGGAGGAGGAGAGTATACTTTTTTTTAAGACACCACACGAACCAAGGGCCCACCCATCCTACTCTGTCGCCACTTTGTCGACCCCACTTCCAGGCCCACCTGTACCGTACCCTGCCCACTCACCTGGCAGACTGACTGGCGTGGCTGGGCACGTCTACCACCTTGGGAGGGGGTGAGGGGCTGCGGGGTGGGGGCACCGGACTCTCGGGGGTCTCATACTCCTCCGCTGGCTCCTGTTTGATCTGCGTGGCGCTCAGAGGCGGCCCTGAGGCAGGAGCCGCAGGTGGTGGTGGCAGAGATGATAAGCCCGAGGGCCCCGCAGGTGGCAGGGGCCCGGGTCCCACGGTGGGCGAGCCCGGCTTGAAGGTCCCTGGGCCTGCAGGTGGCGAGGTGCCACGGTAGCCCGGTGGGGTCCCCGTTCGGAAAGAGGGAGGCGACCCCGGCTTGTATCCAGGTGGGGTAGCTGTCTTGTAGGCCCCTGGGGATGGGGCTCTTTTTCCGTATGATGGGGGCCCTGGTGGGGAGGCTGTTTTGTAGCCTGCTGGCGAGGAAGCCACGGTGGCAATGACAGTGGAAAGTGTGGCCGAGGAGGTGGTGACAGTAGGCACCGGTGGGAATGGATAGGATGCCCCTTGGGGGCCCTGGGAAGGGGAGGGGTGTGAACACGGGTAGGACCCTTGAGAGGAAGAAGAGGAAGAGTTGGAAGAGGAAGAGACTGGGGGGCCGTTGGGGCCTGCTTGGCTGTATGACACCTGGCTGTGAGGTGGGGGCAGGTGTGCCGGCCCTGGTGGGTAGGGCCTCAGGGACCCCAGGGAGGGAGACATGGCATAAGGATGTGCATGGTGTGAGCTACTGCTCTCCAGGGGGTGGGGAAACGCTCCAGGTGGAGGGGGCCCAGAGCTTCCATGATGCTGTTGTGGCTGTGGCTGTGGCTGTGGCTGCTGCTGCTGTTGCTGCTGCTGCTGGTGGTGATGGTGATGTGTTGGGGCTGCTGGGTGGGCAGTGGATTGACCCCCAGCAGAAGGGAAGAGGCCTGGGCCTGGGTGGGCATTGCTGTTGGCTAAGAGGCGGCCATAGGGAGGAGGTGGGGGGGGACCCTGGCTCCATACAGCCTGGGATGGGAGAGAAGGCTGAGTATACTTGGGGGGCTGATTGGAGACAGAGAGGCTTGTTGGGGGAGGGAAAGAGTGAGGATAACTGGGCAAGGCCTGGGAAGCTGGGTACTGGGAGGCAGAGGAAGAGGAAGAACTGGAAGAAGAGGCTGCTGCAGAGCTACTAGTAGAGGACGAATAAGGATACCTCATTGGGGGCGCTGGGGCAGAAGAGGAGGAAGCAGGGGGCAGAGGGTGGGGTGAGGGAGCCAGAGTTGGGCCCTTCTCTTGGCCAGGTGGAAGTCCACCCATACCCTGCCCCATGGCATGGGGAGAGGCCAGATGCCCAGGTAGTGGCTGGGCCCCCAGGCCAGGAGGAGAAGCTGATGCATTGTTGAGGGGTCTCAGGGCAGGTGGGGGAGGCAGGTTTGGTGTCACATGGGGGAAGGTTGCTGGTGGTGGAGCAGAAGGTAGGTTCCCACCACCCACTGGAGCGTTAGGCGGCTTTGTTGGGGGAGCAACACCAGCCCCAGAGCTTGATATTGAAATGGGGGTAGTGGGTGGGGGGTGCTGCTTACCCCCACTAGTGGCCCCCACTGATGAGGCAGCCCCTCCCCCCTTGGGACCCATCGTGGGTCCCGACAAAACTCCTCCAGCAGCCCCCCCAGGGTAGAGCTGCGGGTGAGGGGGAGGGGCCCCAGGAGGAGCCTGGAACATTCGGGATGTGGGGGGCTCCATGGGAGCATGATATCCAGTGGGTGTCACAGAAGGATGGGGTTCAAAGCCAGGCTCTGGCTGTCGAGGGGTGCTGTCTGATGGTGGAGGGGAAGGAGGAAAGAGTGGAGGTGGGTGGTAGGGGCGGGCTGGGCCCTGGGACAGGCCAGAAGATGAGTCGGAGTCATTCTCCACACTTCCAGGGCTGTAGATGCTGGGGGACGTGCTTCGGTTGTCCTGGTCGATATCCCTAGGGTCACTGCTGCCATCATCATTGAGGCTCCGCCCGTCCAAGCTATCCAGATCCGAGGGAGACTGTGGCCGAGGAAGCTCCTGCTATAGAAAAGGGAGGACCATTTTTTCCTCTCTTCCTGCTTCCCCAAGATTTGAGGCCTCTTGCACAAAATCATGCCCCCTTCAGAGCACACGGTTGCGCTGTAACGTGAGGAGTGCTCTTGTTCAAGCCCGCCGCTCACATCTGGGGGTTTCCCCACGCTCCCCACATTCTCGGCGGCTCCCTAGCAGCCAGTCTTGTTTCGTTCCTTGAAAAACCTTATTCCTTCCTCAAGTGTCCATCTCAAGCACCTTCTCCCCACCCACAGCTGACTCCAAATCCCTGTCTTCTACCATCTCACAGCCACCCTCATCTCATTTACCCCTTTAACTAACCATCCCCAAAACCCTTTGTTCTTAGAAAGACCATTTCTGCATTTTCCTTAAGATTTACTTGTTCCTTCTACTGAGAACAACTTCTTACCCAGAGGCTAGAATCCCCCAACTTCCAGTCCCTTTTGGCCCTTTCTGGTCATCTAGTGGTCTGCCAAAGCCCTAAAGATCTGTCTGACATAGATAGGACTACTCTAATAAGCACTTAGGATCTGCCTTTACTTTTATATCCTGGGAGAGATCAAGGTAGGAATAGTTAGCAAAAACAAGTTTGGGGAAAGAATGGTAAGACAATGGGTCAGGGTGGCCACAAGGGTCTCCCACCTCAGTTTTGGTCTTTTTCGGTGCACTGGTCTCCTCGCTTTCACTCTCTGAGATCTCCTCACTCCGGCCCTGCTTGTTGACCTTTGGGGTGGAGGCTTCCTCTACTCGGGCCTTCTGTCAGAGAGAAAGAAAATTCCCGTCTTCTTCCTCCCAAGCTCCACTGTTAGCCTCTGCCAGATAGGAAGCTCCCCCAACAACACACACGCCCTAAGCCCAAGTGCAGGGCATCCTGTGGGAGGACCTGAGGACAGAATACCTTGGCTGTCTGCCTGGACTTCTCAGCTTTGCCATCACTGCTGGACGTGCTGACCCCTCCAGGGGAGGCCCGGCCCCTCGATCTCAGTTCTTCCCGGGGCCCAGGGGCCTCTTTCTTCCGTCCACTCCTCATTGACATCTGAGGGAGGAGGGGCACGGCAGGTAATGCTTTTTACATTGCACCCAACTTCATGAGGCACATCATTTCTACTCTTCCTCCGCAGGCCCTTCTTCCTAGCTTGCCTGCCCCTGCCCCTAATCTTTCACGTCTCTCGTTTTAGCTGTTACTCACTGAATCTTTATTCTGTCGTGTCTTCATTCTTCAGGCTGTGGAGACCCCATTCTCCTCTGCCTGGGCAGCTGAATACAGAAACTTCTCTGCTCCACCCCAAGTTTCCCACAGCTATGGCCTGGGAAGCAGGAAGTAGGATCTCCAAGTTTCCAGTGTAGGCACCTGGAACTTGCAGGATCTCTTTGCAGTGAAGCCTGTCAGAAAGAAACCGTCAGTCACCAACTTGGAGAACAAAGTCAGAAGGGGATACTATTGTGTTTATCAGAGGGCTGAGCCTTTGGGCCAAGGGGTACAGATACCCCAAGACATTGCTGGCTTAACCCATGTGCTGCCTCAGCTATCAAAAGTGAGAGAGATTCTGCGCACAATATAATCTCTTTCATCTCCGGAGAGGCCAAAAAATTCTAATATAACTATGACCCCCAATCCAGGAGATCACATTATTTTACCTTTCATGATCCCTAAAGGATATTTATGTACACACGAATTTCACAGAACCTTACAAAGGAGCATAAAGAAATGAAATTGAAGTATTAATTTATTGAGTACCTTCTTTGTCAAGCTCTCCACATAGATGATTTCATTTAATATTTATAACTAACCCTGAAAGGAAGGCATTCCTCAGTATTATCCTCATGATATAGGTGAGGGAACTGAGGCTCAAAGATTGTGACTGTGACTTGCCCAACCTCACACAGTGAAGAACCAGTATCAAGCCCATGTCTCTGACTTCAAAGCCCGTGCTCTTTCTTCCATACTTTGCTCTACTCTCCTCAGAAGTTGGTGGGGAGAATTCTCAGAAGGCCTAGATCAGTCACACAGATATGAAAAGAATCTTTTTTCACATAAGAGTAGGTAGAAGAAGAATGTCTCATTCCACAATAAAGGAACACAGCCCCACCAATCCGAAGACCAAACCTAGGTATCCCCAAATTGTAGAACTTCATTTTTGAGAGCCTCATAAAGACCCTTTCTTTAGTACTTGAGTTCCCTAAGGCTAGAGGAAAAGTCAGGGTTTTCACATTAATAAGACTTAAAATAGCAGTTAAGCACACAATACAGATTTACAAAATTTTAAGCCTTTCCTTCCACTTGGCATAGACAGTGATACATACCTCTTCATAATATATATCCATCTATATCTCTCTCTATATAAATAGTATATATCTATCCATATCAATAGATCGGTATCTACATATCTGTATCTCTATAGCCCACTATTTTCATTTGTACTTGTTTATATTTCTAAGTGTCAAGTCTCTCCATGTAAGATCTTCTGAGAGCAAAAATGGTATTTTCTAACTGTTTTCTTCCTTTCTATATCCTCTACTGATGTCATGTATATATGGGTGTTCTTTTCTTGTTAGTGACCTTTAAGCCCACTAACTTCAGTAGGTCATTCTTCTTGAATTAAGTGTTGGTGGGAAAAGACTAAGCTTACCCACCTATTCTATTTAGGAAGCCTGCTAGTAAAATGGCATTACCATATTTTACAGCATATTTTTCCCAAGGAATAATTACTTCTCACCTCCACTGAACTCTACGGATGCAGGCAGTAAGAGGTGAGTCTATCCTTTCCAGGAAACTTAACAATTTACTTAAAAATCACAATATAGCTAGGACAGAGCGCCCCAGGTCTTCCGAACTTCCAACTGGTGTTCCATCCAGTAGACTAGTCATTTTTTTCAATTACAGCTATTTTGCCCCTTTTTGAGTTGTGTAGATTGGTTATAAAATACCATCAACCAAAAAATCCAAAGAACAAAACCCAACATAACAAAAGGAGAAAACAATCTTAAAAGCACAACAAAGATGACTATTTGTGACTGGTGTATCCTTGCCAGCCCTCCTAGAGCAGGGTGCCCATCTCTTCTCCCCATCACAAAACCTGTTCACTGAGTCAGTCAAAAGAGATCCACAAGGTCAGAGAAACATAGGAATGTACCTGAAGAACAGAGCAATCATAGTGTGCCCTTCTTACTTTTTTAATCAGCTGAAATCCGATAAAATTAGCAATGAGTAGCTTTGAAGGAGAAAAGCAGTCATAAAAAGCAGGTAATCCTGGAGATAAGGAGTGGCAGGGGGAGGGGAGGAGTTGGGGTTGAACTGTACATACTTTTCTGAACCTAGGCCATGTTTTAGTACCAACCAGCTGAGCTATCTCCACCTTGCCCTAGCAGGCAGTCACCATAGCTAATATTTATAGAGCACCTACTACGTATCCGGCAACACACTAAGCACATTCACCTTCATTACCTTAATGCAAAAAGAAAATGATTAAAACTAGACTGGGGGCCGGGCACGGTGGCTCACGCCTGTAATCCTAGCACTCTGGGAGGCCGAGGCGGGTGGATTGTTTGACCTCAGGAGTTCGAGACCAGACTGAACAAGAGCGAGACCCCATCTCTACCAAAAATAGAAAGAAATTAATTGGACAGCTAAAAATATATATAGAAAAAATTAGCCTAGCATGGTGGCACATGCCTGTAGTCCCAGCTACTCAGGAGGCTGAGGCAGGAAGATCTCTTGAGCCCAGGAGTTTGAGGTTGCTGTGAGCTAGGCTGACGCCACGGCACTCTAGCCTGGGCAACAGAGTGAGACTCTGTCTCCAAAAAAAAAAAAAAAAATCAAAACTAGACTGGGGAGGTAGAAAAGTGAGAAATAGGAAAAGAGCCCCTAAGTAAGAACAGGAAAAGAAATAGAAACATAGAAAGGACTTTGGAAGGAATACAGTGGCACCACAAGCTCTCTGGGAAGGGGGCCTGCGTGGTGAATTTCAGGATCATTGGCCCAGCCCCCATCATCATTCTGGACCTGCCAGACTAACAAACCAGTCCAAAGTGACTCCTCGATAACAATGCAGCCCAGACCAGCAGACAACAACGCACAGGCCCAAGCCTTCTTGGAATCCAGGACTGTCAGAGGGGCCTCAGAGATCATCTCATCTATAACCCCTTCACCTTACAAAGAAGCCAAGGCTCAAAGAAACAGAAGAGACTTGCCCAAGGTCACAGAGGCAAAGCCAGGACTAGACCCAGGTCTCCAGGCTGCCATTCCAGAATTTTCCACTGCCCAAGGCTGTTTCACAGCCCTCTCCCCTGAGCCATCCTCACCTAGAATGGGCCTGGAAAGCCCAGCCATTCCTACAAGGTCAGGGAAGTAGAAGGTCAAAGGTTAGCTCAGGGAAGGGTTCACCATGGGGACTGTCTGGGGAAGAGAAAGAGGGATACTTGGGAAGTGAGACTCAAAGAGGAATTCAAGTTTAAGAAAATGGAACAGTATTAGTGCAAAGAAGCAAAAAGACTACTGCGTACAAAAAAATAATAATTAGGGAGGTAGAGGTCAGAACCAACAGCCAAAAGGTATAATCTAACAGGAGCATTTTCACCCTCCCACCATGCCCAGGTGGAGGGACTTGGAGAAACACCTATGACCTGCAAGGAACATATCCACCTGTTCCAACAGACTGCTGGGTGAAAGAGGTGCACCTCCTGGGGAAACTCCTATCCACCAGGAGCACCAAAAACATCCTCCAGAATCCAGCCAAGAATCCCAAGGACATAGGCACAGGCTGAGGTCCAATCAACATTCTGAACTCCCATCTATTGGTTATCCCACTGGATCACTGCCATGGCAACAAAATAGCAAAACATGCCCCTCAAGAGACCATCCCAGGGGTCCATCTGGCAGCTTCCCCCTCCAAAGCAACTCCTACCCTCCTACAGAACCCTCAGGGAGGGGAACTTAAGGGTACCTACCCCAGTAGAAATGAGCCCATGCACAAAGAGAGATCTTTGAGCTCAAAGCAGTATTGAAGGCCTCCCTATAGAAATCACAGCTATAGAGGGGCAGCAGATGCTCTGGGGATTTGAGGGTGGAGGTCTCAACTTGTTTGGAGTGCCTGTAAGGTTGCCCATTTCTCTCCTCTTTTCCATACTCCCAGAAACCCTTTCTTCCTAACTCTCCCTTCAGTGTTCCTGTCTTCCTCATTAGTTTCAAGAGGACCCACACTATTGGGCCCCAATGCCCCTCTCCAAGAAGTAACTATGTCTGGGATTGGGAAAACAGGGTCAGAGGTGACCCGGAGTAGGGGAAAGGAAACTGAGTCACAAAGACATGTCCTTCCCACTTCCACGCTGGAAAATCTCCGGCTCTTCTCAAAGACGGACCTCTCCTTGCCCCTCTCTTTCTCGGCCTCCGTTTCCCCAGCTTCAATTCCCCTGCTCATCAGCTACAATCCCTTTTACACCTACCACACCCCTTTCCCACTTCCCGTCTATTCCTACCACCCCCAAACCCCGGTTCTGGAACCCCGGTTCTGGGCCTTTGGGGTTTTTCCTGGAGCCTTCATGCCCGGCCTTGCTGCCATCTCTCCCATCCATTCTGTCTTCGCCCCGAACCCTCCTCACAGCATCCCCGGTTTTTCCAACCCTCCACCTTGGTGTTCCTCCTCTCTTGGTCCGCGGGTCCTGGCTACCTTCTTGCCTCACAGCCCTCCTCCTGAAACCCTCCTCCCTCTCCCCACCTTCCCAACCTCCCGAAGCCCCGGCTCCCATCCCTCCTCGGGCGGGCCCCACCCCCTGAGCCCCGAGCCTCCCGCCAGGCAGTGCCCGCAGTGGGGGGACCGGATTGGGAAAAATAACAAATGGAGGCGGCGGCGGCGGGAGGGGGAACTGGGAGGGGTGGGGGTGGGGAGCCGCAGGCCGGAACCCGGGCGGGCCAGAACCTCGGCGGGCTGGGGCCGGGCGGCAGCAGATCTTACCTGGTTGTAGCTCGGGACGGCTGGCTGGCTCCGAGCGGGATTCCGGGCTCCGGCGCCTCCGGGGGGCGGCGGCGGCAGCTCCCCCGCCCCCCTCTCCTCTTCCTGGCTTCAGTCGCCGCCGCGACGGCGGCGGCGGCGGCCCCGGCCCCCCCGGAGGGTGGCCCCCATCCCCCCTTTTCCCCCCACCTGGCCCGGCTCTCCCGCCAGCCCCCGGAGCAAATCCCGATCCCCGCTCTCGCTCTACGCCCTCTCCTCCCTCCCCAGGCCCGCCGCCTCCCCGGGCCGCCCGGAATGCCCCGGCCCGCGCCGCCCGCCCCCGCCGCGCCGCTCGCCCCCGCGGCCCCGCCGGCCCTCGGCGCAGCTCTGACCCGCCGCCGCCGCCCGCGCCCGCCTCGCGCAGCCCGCACTCGCGCGATCCCAGGCCCCCTTGGCGGCCTCGCCCGCGGCCCCCGCCCCTTCCCGGGCGGTCGTCTCCCTCGCCCCCTCCCCGCCCCTCCCGCGGCGGTCCCTCCGAAATGGGTCCCGGCCCGAGGCCCCGGGCCGGCGCGGGGCTGCGGACAGGCTGGGCGGCGCGTCCGGCGACTCGCACAGGAAAGCGGACGGCGAAGGGAGGGAGCTTGGGAGAGGGGGATGGGAGAAGGGAGGAAGAGGGAGAAGGAGGGAGCGCGGAGGAACGGAGGAGAGAGGGGCCAGGAGGGAGACGCGAGGGAGAGAGCGCGAGGCAAGCTGCGAGGGGGGAGAGAGGGGGATCCGGAGAGGGGAGGCGCTGTGCGAGTTGGCCGCGGCCGAGGCTGAGGGGGCCGGGGCGCGCGCGCGGGGAGGGATTCGCCCTGGCGGAATGCGGGGAGCCCGCGGGCCTGGCGCGGGCGAGGGCTAAGTGGGAGGGGCTGTGGGTTGCGAGGACAGGTATGGGGGAGGCTGGAGAAGTTTGGGGGCGACGGTTTGTGGCAGAGGTGAGGTAGGAGGAGTTTGGGGGATACTGGGGAAGAGACTGGGATAATGGGGTTAGATTGAAAAGATGGAGCTGCATGGGGGCTTCGGGGGCAATGAGATGTGTGGTGAGGCGAGGGGAGAGAAGCTTGGGGTGAGGGGTCTGTGTCAGAGATGAAGTGGGCGGGATTTGGGGGACTGTTAGAATGGGATGGAAGTTTGGGGTCATAAGGAGGGGTAAAAATTGAAAAGATGAAGACATAAAAGAGAGTGGGGTTTCTGGAAGGGATTAAAGAGTTTGGGGGTGATTGGTGTTGGGAAAATGTCAGAAATATAAGAATTGGGAGCGATGAAGGAGAGCTGGAGAGAGTCCATAGGAGGTGTCAGTGACAGAGAGGGGAGAGCATATGGAACCTTAGGAAGGGATGAAGGAGGTGCACCCAGGTGTGTATTCTAGGGGGAGACTGGGGTGTGGTGGGAAAGGAGGGGGGGAGACACAGGGGTGGCTGGACCCTGGGGGCGGGGGCTTCTGGCAGAGCAGAGGAGGGTTTCCTTTGGCAGATAGAATGGGGGATACAGGATTAAAGAAGATTGGAAGGAAATGGAAGATGAACAAGGCCTTTGGTGGCAGTATGGAGAAGCGAAGGTGATTTATGGGGAAAAGGAAAGAGAATGGAGAGGGGAAGGGAAGGTAGTTGAAGGAAATGCTTGAAATGGGGCATGGCAAGCCCCAGGGTGGGTAAGGGATGTAACTTATAGGAGTGGGATACCACCCTCAAGCACCTCTATCTAGTGGCATCTCCATTTGCCTTCTCAAATCTGTTTGAAGCCATCACTGATGATGGCATCTTGGGTCACAGGGAAGGGGTCAGATGAGGATTAGGCTCAATGTGGACCCTAATCCCTATGTGTCCTGGTTCTTCAGTACCAATTGTTCTAACATGGAGACAATCCCCACCACAGACACAGGCTTTCCCCAAGCCTGCTTTCTCCCTCCACTGCCCTCTGGGCAGCTTCAGATGGTCTGTCTGCCGGCCATGCCCAGCATCAGCCATGAAGCCAGCCCTCCCACCAATCCACCACCAGCTCCTTCTTCTAGGCTCCCTCCCTGGCCCCACACTAAGCTGCAACATCTCCCAGGACAAAGGACAGACACTGGGTGATTTTTGGCTGCTGAAATTGGGAAGGCCAGAGAAAGGGAGGAAGGCAGGCTGGAAAACAGGAAGAGCTGGAGCTGGAGTACGGATTGGGAGCCCTCAGTAGCACTCCAGATTTGGTGTGGGGGTAGGGTACTGGTGGGGTCAGTACAGCTGGAGGCCAAGGGTGGGCCTTGAACTGGCTGGATCCCACCTGCTTTCAGGGAAGGAAGGAGGTTGGCTCAGTAGATTTTGCCTGACAATCCTTGGGCCAAACTCAGCCAAGTTCTGGGAATACCCAAAAGCTCTAAACAGATTCCAAAGCACTGGGGAGCTGGGAACAGGAGCTAGAACACTTCCTTGGCCTAGGAATGAATCACCACTCTGAAGTCCCTGGAACTGCTTGGCACTCGCTTTACCACCCCATGTGCACCTTCCATGCCCCTCCCAGGGCCTCCCAGAGACCAAGCCTGCTCTCTGTCTCCCTATACTCCCCACTCCCCCAGTGCTCTAGGAGAGCCCAGCTCCTCCTCCCCACCCCCCAACTTTGTTCCAAGACTCCTCCTTTCCCCTCACACCCTCTCCCCATGCACTTCCTCTCTTTCTGCACTTTTCAGTTCAGTCTCCCACTGGGCCCTGGCCAGACCCTTTCCAAATCCCTTTCAGGCTGAGCTCTTCTCCCTTATTTTTAAACCAAGGAATGGGCTAGGATGGTGACTTATCTGAACCTAAAAGAAAAATTAGGCATGGGAAGGGATCAGGGATGGGGAGAGTCAAAGAGAAGCCAGGGTCTACCTACCCTCTCCAATTCCTCCCCTACCTGAGCGCAAGGCTCACAGCTCAGCCGGGAACATCACACACACGCCCCCCACAACCCACTGGTCTCCAGGCAACGCACAAAAAGAAAGTGGAGAGAGGGGCCTGGGAGGCCTCGGCAGAGCCAGCTGTAACCCAATCCAACCCAGTACCTGGTGGGGGGTGGGGAACGACTGTCAGAAAAGGCGACCGAGTGAGGAGGGAGGAAAGGACAGAGGTTAAAAAATGTGGCTCAAACTAGAATAGTCCTAGTCAGTCTGGGAGTTACTGAGGTAAGATGGGTATCCTGGACCCCAGAGAAAACTGAGAGGCACAGATAAAAGTTCGGTAAACCCCAAGGGAGACAAAGGGGCACTAAGAAACACAGGAGAGAAGGGAAAGATGAGATGCCCACACTGAAATTAAGAGGCACACAAGAGAGGGGGCAGGAAGCTCTTTGAACTGAAAATGGCTGAGGTGTCAGGGAGGAGGAGGGCAAGGAGAGAAATGGGCCCCGTCCGTACATAACTGGAATCCTCTTTTAGCCCTGGAGCTGGGCAGGATGGCAGAGGGTGCCAGAACCAGAACTTAGAAAGCAGTAGAAGCAGGGTGGGAGGCCCACAGAGGGGACAACCTTAAAATGCCTCCCACCCCACCTCCTGCTTGGCATCCAGTATGGAGTCCTGCGGAACCTTGACTCCCTCTAGTGGCCATAGCTCCCAGCTGCAGACCCTACCTGCTGGGATGTGTCCTGTATCTAAGCCACTAGGAGGGGAGTTGTCCCCCTAGGTGGTCCCTGAACTGAGCATCTCAATGCCAAGGCTCTGCAAGTGCTGAGTTGTAGGTAGCGAGTCTCTGGCCGCATACTGGCACCCTACTTGCAATCCGACCCAGCTAGGGGCCTGTTGAGCACTTCAGGTCCTGAATTTTCAGTTTCCTGGAGGACTCGGTTTCCTCAGGCTCTCCCCTAAACCCTGGTACCATTCTTCCCTCCCCAGTTCCCCATTTTTCAGGGCGTGATGCCCATCAAGTTCTGGTCCATTCCAGAGCCAGCCAGGATTCTGTTAGGAGAGGCAGTATGGGAGTGCTGCAGTCCACAGCTTTATCCCTTCCTTGGTCAAGGACCCTGTGGGTACTGGAAAACATCCTTAAGACTCTTTTCCCCAAAAAGTAAACAAACACACAGACACAATTTTTGATGCTTTTAGGGACTCCTGAACTCCAGGTTAACAACCCCTAATTCACCTGGGTCCAAGGGCCAGGCTTGCTGCTGAGAAGGTAGAGGTGACGTGGATGCCACCTAGCCAGGATGAGGTGGCAGTGCCACCACCTTGGACATACTTGTTCAATGTGTCTTCCTCTTTTCCTGCCCTCCCCAGCCCTGCTATCCAGCGTCACCAACTGCCGGCTGCTCCGTCTTCCCTCCCCTCACACAGACTAGAGTAAGACTCCTCAGACACAACAGTGCACTGTGTGACTCAGACTTTAATGGTGGTGCTCATTTCAACGCCACAGAGGTGGTGGCAACTGTGGAACATGGCGGGGGGAATGAGACGTTGCTCTGGTGCAGCTGGAGGGAGAAAGGGAACCTAGGGCTGGGGAGAGATTTACAGGGGAAGAGTCCCCCTGGCACACGCTCCACTCTGGACCAACCCAGTCTTCAGTTAGTACACACAAAGGAACTGACGGCAAGGCCCTTTCTGTTACCCTCCCGTTCTAGCAAGGCCTCCCACCCCAGGTCATCTTGGGGTCTAGAGCCACATGAAATACAGACATATGGTTCCCCTCAAGTCAGGCCAGTTATGGAAAAATGATTAATTAACAAGATGAATAAAAATAAATAAATAAATACACCAAAGCCTTAGCCAGGCATGACCACGCACCCAGCACTCCCCCTACACCCCAGCACTGTGCGCGGTTCATGGCTCACATGCAACATGGAAAACACACGCAATGAGAGCAAAGCACGAATGACGCATGGTCCCTCTCTAAACACCTCGACACACCAACCCTAATGCTCCGTCACAGACACTGATTGTTCTTCCAAGGACCCCCTTATAATCCTCACTCCCATTTCCTGTTTTTGAGGGAAGAGAGAAAGGAAGAAGTGCGGAGTGCAGAACCCCCGCGAGTAGGGCCCAGAGCGGAGGGAGAGCAGAGACAGCAGTGCCTTGGGGAAGCCCAGGAGCAGCCGGAGCAGGTCAATCAGGGAAGTTCTGGGCATCCTGGGGCTCAGGGGACCTCAGGGGGCAAACTAGCACAGATCAGGACAGCAAGAAAGAGGTTCCAGAAGGATAGGACAGAGGTTTCACGTCTCCAGGCAAGCAGAGGGATCACAGCACACTGGGATTACGGAAGTTATGTCCAGCGAAGCGAGCTTCATCCCCAAGCTCTTCCTCAATTCTGAGGGAATGAGCCAGAAAGGAAGTGGTCAGGGACACAGGAGGATCCTGCTTCTCTCCAGGAGTCCCACCCAGAC
Source organism: Indri indri (assembly GCA_004363605.1). NCBI lineage: Eukaryota > Metazoa > Chordata > Mammalia > Primates > Indriidae > Indri > Indri indri. The sequence goes on along the minus strand of RJWJ010000979.1, from coordinate 42,512 downwards.
TCCTACTGCCCTCACACCAATGCTCAGGGGGAGCACTGCCTGGCTTTCCCATGTGGTCTCGGGGCTTTGTCAGTCGAGCCATCAGTAAACCCCTCAAACAAAAACAACTATTTCTGGACATGTGCTGTTCTCCAGGCCCTGGGCACTGGAGGTGGAACAGCAGGCAAACAGGGCTTTTCACCTTCTGGGCCATGGGCTCCCATTCTCCAGGTACCCTCACCTCATGAGCTGGTTGTACTTAGCCAGACGCTCAGAACGGCATGGGGCACCAGTCTTGATCTGAAACATTCCAAAAGACATGTAGCTCAGTGGCTGCCCTTTCATCCCCTGAAAGGAAACTTCTGCTCTCTTGAAACTCCCTTGATACCCTCAAATACCTGGAAGGAGAGACCCACCTGAGCTAGAACCCCCTAATCCCACAAAGATCTCCCTTCACTCACCAGGCTGCTCCCACTCACCTGGCCTGTGCACAGCCCCACCACCAGGTCGGCAATGAATGTGTCCTCAGTCTCTCCTGAGCGGTGACTCACCATGACCCCCCAGCCATTCTCCTGGGCCATCTTGCACCTGCATCCATACACCAGCACTGATTCCCCTTGCCCCCCACACTGGGCACTCTCTTCCCAGCCCCAGCCTTGGTCTTCATCAAGAAACATCTGGAGGGAAGCTATCTGGGATGAGAATCAGGGGTGGAGGAGCAGAGTTAAGAGAACTGTGATAATGACAATAACTCCAGGTTCCCTGCTCTCTTCAGCATCCCCAGGTAGGATTAGGCTGGGAGCACTTGCAAGAGGGGTCCTGTAGAAACAGGGGCTGAGCAGGAGAGGGCCAGGAGTCACTCACGCTTGGATGGCTTCAGTGACTGAGCCAATCTGGTTGACCTTGAGCAGCAGACAGTTGCAAGCCTTTTCCTCCACTGCCCGCTCAATACGCTTTGGGTTGGTCACTGTCAGGTCATCACCCACAATCTGGATCCCTACATTGGCAGTGAACTTGGACCAGGCAGCCCAATCATCCTGGTCAAATGGGTCCTCAATGGAGACCACTGCAGAGGCAGCAGTGAGGGGGCTGTTAATCCTCCCTGGGTCTCTGTATCAGGCGGGAACACCCCCCTTTGATTCCCTGAAATGGACAGGTCCCTGGCTAACTAAACCTGCTTATCCTTACTACCCCAACCCCACCTCCCCAGAATAAGCCAACCCTAACTGACTCTTACCCTGATTCTTATTTCATAAAACCTTCAATAACAAGGGTTCAGAACCTTCCTCACAGCCTAATCTTGCATTTTCCTATTCTCACTGCCAGGAAGGCCTTCCTCATTACCAATCTAAATCCTTCACTCTGAAATTTATGTCTGTTTTCTCTTGCTCGGTCTTAGGAAGATGAAGACCACTGCCTCCATCCCAGGATAAAAGCCCTTGGCAGACTTGGAAAGGGTAATTCAGCTCCTTCTCAGCCCTCTTTCCTATTTATACATCAGTCCCAGCTCCATTCAGCATCCACAATTTTCATCAATCAAAGATACTGAAATATGGTTGAGCACAGTGGCTCACACCTATAATCCCAATACTTTGGGAAGCCAAGGCAGGAGGATCACTTGAGGCCAGGAGTTCAAGACCAGCCTGGGCAACATAGCGAGACCTCATCCCTAAAAAAAAAAAAAAAATTAGGCCGGGCGCGGTGGCTCACGCCTGTAATCCTAGCACTCTGGGAGGCCGAGGTGGGCGGATCGTCTCGAGCTCAGGAGTTCGAGACCAGCCTGAGCAAGAGCGAGACCCCATCTCTACCAAAAATAGAAAGAAAATTAATTGGACAGGTAAAAATATATATATAGAAAAAAATCAGCCGGGCATGGTGGCGCATGCCTGTGGTCCCAGCTGCTCGGCAGGCTGAGACAGTGGGATTGCTCGAGCCCAGGAGTTTGAGGTTGCTGTGAGCTGGGCTGACGCCACGGCACTCACCCCAGGCAAGAGAGTGAGACTCTGTCTCAAAAAAAAAAAAAAAAAAAAAAAAAAAAAAATTAGCCAGGCATGGTGGCACACCTGTAGTCTTAGCTACTTGGGAGGCACAGGTGGGAGGATGGCTTGAACCCAGGGGTTTGAGGCTGCAGTGAGCTATGATCACACCACTGCACTCTAGCCTGGGCAACAGAGCAAGAACTTGTCTCTAAAAAAAAAAAAAAATGATACTGAAATGTGCTGTTCCCTGCTAGGTCCAGTCACCTCTCACCATTCCAAAGCCCTCCTCATAACCCCAGTAGCTTTCAGAATCAAAGACTTTAATCAGGATCGAAAGCAGAGGGAACAGATT